>JAEQML010083546.1:0-10437 GCA_016904865.1 Pissodes strobi | reverse complement strand
ATATCTTGGCACTTTATACCTGCCAGGTCACCTCATATGGGCGGTTTATGGGAAGCCGCAGTAAAATCAGAGAAGTATTATTTCAAATTGCTGTTTTACTTTTGAACAAATGTATACAATTTTGGTTCAGATTAAGGCCTGCTTAAACTCCAGACCCCTGACCCCGATATCCGATGATCCAAACGATTTTTCCTGTCTCACCCCAGGCCATTTCCTAATTGGAGATTCAATGTCAGCAATGCCACAACCGAGTCTACTACAAATCAAGGAATCGAGGCTTAACCAGTACCAACGGATCCAGCAATCACTTCAACATTTCTGGAGTCGCTGGTCAAGAGAATATTTATCTCAACTACAGGTTTGCAACAAATGGAAACAGAGCCAAGATAACACAGTGAGAGTAGGAATGCTCGTCGTTATCAAAGACGATAATTTGCCTCCGCTGAAATGGTCACTGGGACGCATCACGGAGACTCATCCCGGTACTGATAATGCAGTGCGCGTTGTATCCATACATATTCCAACCGGAACTGTGATTAGGCGTGCAATTACTAAGATTTGTGTACTTCCAGTCAAAACCTAAGTTCTTGGCTGTCCAAAGTCGGACGAGTATTAAAAGTTGGGGAACTTTTAAGGTGGTCGGCTATGTTAAGTCAAAAACCATACAACTTTAATAACTCGATACGCTATGTTATATAAGTCCGGTTCTGTTTAGATTAAGACACTGTTTTGTCGCGAAAAGATTTACTTGCGCAAAGTGCGGATAATCACAACGTGCGAGAAAAAGACAAATATATGTCGCGTATGTCGACGCCGATGCTACAACTGTTCACCAATAGGGGTTGCCTTCGAGACGGGGGGAGAACGAGGAACGAGGGTGGAGGAAGACTCCCGTACGAGCGAACAAGAAACAATGAGTCGAGTTAATGTCGCTGCTAGTTTATTGTAATCTTTTTTACCTCAAAAGATCCCAACTAGCAAATATAGTTCCCAGTCCTTTTTAAAATGTCACTGCCCCTAAAGTATAGTTCCCAGACCCACCCTGCCACTTAAAATGTTACTCTATAAGGGATAGTCACTTTGAAGTATATTTCGAGAGTGACCGGTTAGTGCCTACCTACCATAAAAGTGGAAAATAAACACCCTGATTCCAAGTGGCAAACTTGTAATTTAAAGAAGTAGCTGGAACTACCCGAATCTTCGAATATGACACCATAAAAGAAAAAGTTTATAGTAACTTTTTGAAGTAGCGGTCACTAACAAGTGCTACCATAATGCCTCCATTAAGTTTTTGTTACTTTATAGTAACAATTTAAGTTCCGGAGTAGTCGCGGCCACGATACCTAGTTACTTCTAATTTATAGTAGCATTGAAAGTAGCAAAATGGTTACTGCTACCTTCCTAGGTCACTATAAAGTTATTGTTTCTATAAAGTCGCCTCTGGGTTGTTCCAATTATCACTTTATCAATCCAAAGATTTTAAAGTTCCAAACGGGTAGGGTTGGTCCAACATATTATTGTTCCCGGTACTTTGTGGAAGCATATGGAACTATAAAGTATTTTTTCGGATTAAACGGCCATATTTTTTTCATGACTTTTCAGACGAACAGCCAAATGGCTCAAACATTTTGCGTTTTCAAGCTAAATGTACCTAAATTAAAACTTTTTTTTCCTTAGTTTTTGACGGTGGACTAATATTTTAAAGTTTCACGCCAGTTTCAAGCAAATTAATATACTTTTTTTTATTACTACATGAGTATCTATTGCAAATAATATAGTAATTTAAAATGTTTTGAGAGGCGCTCGAAAATTTTGTCATATAAACCCACAATTTTATTCAGTAAAGTGGATTGCGTTTTGGAATTTACCTACAAATGCGTTAAAATCGCATGGTAAATAGCAAAAAAATAATAACGGCTTCCATAATTATTTTCCATCATGACATTTATTTTTATGAAGTGTGAAATTGCATGAAGAGGTCGCTGCGAATAAAGTTTAAGTTTAACGAAAGTTCCACATGTCGGTGGAAAACACTTGGCTGCCACGAACCCGCGACTAGGTAGCTTCGTAACAGATAAGTGGCATTCACCAGTAGGCTACTTTATAGTAACACATCATAGTAACTCTTTCAGTGGCAAAAACTACCCAAGACACTACCCGGCTACTCAAAATCTTTCCCCATTTTGGTCGCAGTTACTTAGCAGCTACGAATATACGACGTAGCCGCCGATGGTCACCGCCCACTTTGTGGTGGCTTTGATAGTCGCAGTTACGTATCTGCCACCATAAATGCTAGTTGGGATATGTATTTCTTTAAATAAATGTCAAGTTTAACGAGTAAAGATCGAGTGTTCTTAGAACTGGTCCTTCGAAATTATTCAGAAACAACATAGGTAATAAAAAATCCTTTTTTTGTGCATATAAAAAATATTGGAAAAATGATCAGTATACAGGGAAAAACAAAAAGTTAATTTTTTTCAATGCAACACCCTATATATGAATTTATTTTTCGTCGTAAAATTCTAAGCATATTTTATGTATGATGTTATACCTCTAGAGTTAGTAGTTTCACAGCTATAAACCGTTGAAAATCGGTACTTTGGCTGCTTTTCACCTTGGTAGCAAGGAGATCACTAGAGATGGAGTAAAATGAATTTCACATTCCTATCTTAACTTTCCAAGAGATATCTGATGGTGCTAACTTATAGTACCTACCGAGGTACCAGATTTGGTACCCATGGTACCGCCTGCCAGTTAGTACCGTCAGATAGCTCTTGAAAAGTTAAGATAGGAATGTGAAATTTATTTCACTCCATCCCTAATGATCTTCTTGCTACCAAGGTAAAAATTAGCCAAAGTACCGATTGTCAACTGTTTATAGCTGTGAAACTACGAATTTTATAGGTATAACATCATACATAAAATATGCTTAGAATTTTACAAGGAATCGAAAAATAAATTCATATATGGGGTGTTCCATTGAAAAAAAATTAACTTTTTGGTTTTCCCTGTATACTGATCATTTTTTCAATATTTTTTGTATGCAGAAAAAAAGTTTTTTTCAGTACCTACATAACAATACTTTTATTTTTTTTGGAACACTTAAAATAAAAACGTTATAAGGGGGCTACATTATAGGGGATCACCCTGTACAAGATGGAATGATCTGGTAGAGTTTACTGCATTTCCTGAACTAATAGAATGGCTATACTTTGACTGGATCAAACACCATGTCTCCAGAATGAACAGAGAGCACATAGTTAAAACCCTTCTACATTTAAAAAATGGTCTGCGAGATTGAAATGCACTGATTCCACACAAATATCTAAGTGCTCTCTTTTGCAAGCCCCCCCCCCCCCTCCCCCCTCCTCCCTGGCTATTTCTTCACCCAACTCATAGGCCACGATTCTCACTGCGTAACAGCCACGTGCGACTCGTTTAGAGGTTTCCAATATGTGAGAGGAAAATTTGAGGTTTCTATCAATATACAACCCCAAGAACTTATGCACCCCTGGACTTCAAGAGGCTCTGAGCTTAGGGTGCAATCTGGGAGGATACCTTTAAAAGACACGATGTTGGTCTTTCCCACATTCAGCTTTAAACCGTTCCTCCTACACCCTACACCAGCCTACAAGAATTTCCATATCAGAGCATATTGCTCCTCTATGAAGATCATCTGCTGACTTATTGTGCCACAAAATTGTGGTGCCATCGACGCACATTGTAAATTTTCCCGATATGCCGATATTAGGAAGGTCATTGACATAAATCAGGAATAATAGAGGCCCCAATACAGAGCCCTGTGGCACACTAGAAGATATTGGATGTACCCTGGATGTATAACCCGGGAACACTACCGATTGTTCCCTCCCCGATAAGTAGGATGAAAACTATTGCAATGAAGCACCTCGGGACCCATAATATTCAAGCTTTGCAACAGTATTCCATGATCAACACAATCGAAAGCCTTCGTCAGATCACATAAGACTGCTGTAGCCACATCTCCACCATCCAGCCGTAAGTAAAGGTCCCGAAGGAAAGAGAATACTGCGTCATTTGTGCCTCTTGCATCCTGAAGGCCAAACTGATTTGGGGACAGAATGTTGTGCCTTTCAAGGAATTTGAGCATTCTGCACTTTACCAGTCTCTCAACTATCTTTGAGACTGTGAAGAGCAGACAAATCGGCCGAAAATTAGAGGGCGATCCTAAATCTCCACCCTTGGAAAGACGTTCATACCGCAAGAAACTCAATGCGTATATGGCGCATCTCATGCAGATTACAAAAAAAATGTAAAAGATAGGTGCTTTCGTTACTTCTGCGTTTGAATGTTTAGAGTGTACAACGTTCCTTATCTTTTTTTTATTATTTTGTATGTCCTTTCAAATTATTTCGTCTTGTCATGCCTCCAAATTCTGAAGCGCGAATTACTCCATGACAGTTAAAAACGCACTGTTCGTTAAAGCTGCTGCACCAAATGAACCATTAAAACGCAACGTGGAATGCATGCAGCCACTGCATGCGTCCGACGCACAAGCGGAACAATACCTTAAAACGCAACGTCAAATGCATGCAGTCGGCTGCATGAATTTTGCTGTTATTTTATTAGTATTTTTAGTTTATGTGTCAGTTACGATTAAAAATTCGGGAGTTATTACTTAAATTCAAAGAACATGTAAATATTTGAAAATGAATTTTTGTTTTAAAAAAAAATTCATTGTGGATTTTTTTCTGCAACTGTTTTACTAAATTATAAGAATAGTTCATGTTTTCTTACATGTATTGGACTGGCAAAAACGTGCGTCATGTTTCGTTAGTCTCCGAGTATTTTTAACTTATACAGGGTTCCCCATAATAGACTACCCATTTTATATTATTAATAAATTCCCTACGAGATAACTAAATAGGTTGTTCTCTGTGGGATTATCTTCTACCGGGTGGTGCATCGTGATTGGAAACATAGGAAATCCCATGCAAATTTTAAACTGCGCAAATATTTGCTCTCCTATTGACTTTAGAGCAAAGTTGTAAGGAGGCTTTTTAAAGGTCTCTGTATGGTAAATACACATGCGGAATTTGAACAATTTGGGTCAAGTCTATCTTTACTTATTTAAATAAAATTGCAGCTAATTTTTCATTAAAATTCAACAGGTAATACTATAAACACCAGCATCAATTAAACTTGTCAACCTATGATTTGTCAATGTCAAATAAAATTTGCAAACGGTGCGGTAGTTTACTTTCAAATTACTTTTGACAGTGACAAATCATAGGTTGACAAGTTTAATTAATGCTGGTGTCTGCAGTATTACCTGTTGAATTTTAATAAAAAATTAGCTGTAATTTTATTTAAATAAGTTAAGTTCGGCTTGTCCAAAATTGTTCAAATTTCGCATCTGTATTTACCATACAGAGATCTTGAAAAAGTCTCCTTACAACTTTGCTCTAAAGTCAACAGGGGAGCAAATATTTAACCAGTTTAAAATTTGCATGGGATTTCCTATGTTTCCAACCTCGATGCACCACCCGGTATAGTCTTTGGGATTTAAGTAAATTATTAATCAAGTAGGCGCCTGTCACAAATAAATTTTAAATTAATAATTTCGTGGAACGTCATTTTTCTACGAGAAGTTTGTTAGTTTTCATTAATAATTGTTTAATTTTTTTGCTTTGAGACATTATTTCAACATCCGTTTGAACTTTCATGGATTACTCAGTCCAACAACGTGTGTACATAAGCAATTCGATAGAAGAAGTTAGGCGTGCATTCCGGCGTCAGTTCAATAACAACAATAGGGGTCACGCGCCAAATCGTAAAACTGTTAAGTTATGGGTTCGTCATTGGCGTGAAAATGGTTCGGTACAAAATTTGAAGAAGCCTGGACGTCGAAGAACAGTTCGTACACCAGAAAATATTGAACGAGTTAGAGTTGCGTTTACGAGAAGTCCTAAAAAGTCTCCTAATCGACAAACCCTTATCCTAGGAATATCGAAGGGAAGCTCAGATCGAATTCTTCAAAGGGATTTAAAATTTCATCCCTATAAATACCAAATAGCACAGCACCTTAGCAATCTAGATAAAGAAGCAAGGTTAGCATTTTGTCAAGAATTTTTGGATTTACCTACATCAAGGAGCAATTCACAGTCTCCTAATGACCGACGAAGCAAATTTTTATTTGAACGGCATGGGCAATAAACAGAATTTTAGATACTGGTCAAATGGAAATCCTCATGAAATACTTTACATAGAACCTCCATAATCCAAAAGTTGTTATGTGTTGTGGAGTAGGATCTTTTGGTATTATTGGCCCTTATTTTTTTGAGGATGAAAATAACCGCGCTTTAACAGTAACATCCGAGCGCTACGTTAATATGCTAGAGACATTTCTCATTCCAGAATTATGTTATGTGTTAATATATTCGCTCTAGAAAACAGTTTACCTCCCACTTTTTGTCACAAGCTGAATTTTTCAGGGATGGAAGTACATGATACCCTTATTCCGGAGGTAATACAAAATTAGACTGTGCAAAAGGGCACTATCATCAAAAATCGAGATATTGATACCACCGTATAGAGAAAAACATAGTTATTTTTTGATCCAAAGCACAAAAAGGTCTTTGTAGGGAGTGTTTTTTATAATTATTTAAAAAATCATTTCCATTAGTCCTTATGGCGGAAAATAATTTTAAAAGTAAATATCTCGGTTTCAGCAGTACAAAAATTTGATTAACAAGTGGTCTTTTTTAAATATAACATTCATTTGACAAAAAGGAAGGCCTAAATGAGAAAATACTGTTCTTTGTAAAAGTTTCGCCTATGTCTTGACCAGGTAATAGAGCAAATCCCATATTTTTTGCTTGTAAACTAACAATGCTATAACAATAAATAATGAGAGACCTCATGGGTTTACTCCGCGCGGCAGCATAATTAATTCAGACGGCGAGATGCATTATTCATAGTCTATCTTTCTCTGCGCCTTCACTTTTGGCATGTTTTGTTTCTCTCTGCGTGCCGGCAAAAACTTCTTGTTAGGTGTCAATTTGCAATCTGCCATATTGTATATCTGTTTTTATCAAAGAATTAATAAGTTTATGTGTTACATATTATCAGTAAATTTGGAAGAAATATAGGCATTTTTTGCGTTTTTATTATATAGGTATACATACATACATCTGTTTCAGGTGAATATATCTGGGTAAGTTGTAAGTTTTTGTTTAAAATTTTAATTACAGAAGAATCAGAGAGCAAAAATAGGGATGATGCTAAATGTCGCGCCAAGACAATATATGTTTGCTGATGCAATAAACAGGGTGCCTGGAAATTAGAGGTCAATGTTTTAATTGCATGTTATTTTATCCGGAGTGGGCCATGACTGATACTTATTTATATTGTTGGGTACTGTTATCAACAATCCAGTCATAGCCTACTCAGAATAAAATAAAATTGGAACAAAGAATATTAATTTGTCATGTAATACTTACGACCCTAAGCAATGACTTTTTCCAATTTGTTTTTTTGAAGGGTACCTATTTATTTATACAATATTGCATATTTTTTTAGCAGAAATCAAATTAGAATGGACAGCACAACGGATTTAAGTTCAGAAAGCGAAATTGAGCCTCTTGTCCCTTTTATGTTTGAAATAGACCGAAGTCATTATATGCAATGATAATAAAGGCGACACAAAGAACTTTTTCTACTTTTCTTGTGGCAAACAAGATTCGATGTAGTATTGATATTATTAATGAAACAATACAAAAAGTCATTTCAGATGCTAAAATTAGTAATAAATACGACGAATTAATTTGGCACAAGCTAGAGAAAAAGTACCGCAAGCCTTATATGATATTCTTTACCATTTTGGGTAGCTCGGGGGTGAACCATTCAGATCATGTGTGTTGGTTTTAGCGAAGTGAACTTAACAGATCTACTCAAATCGATACCCCTCTGCACCCACAAAGATCCTGGTTGTCTAGCTGTCACTAGTGTCAATACTGTCGTTCAAAAGTCTTGTTTTTGTTTGTATTATTTAAATGATTTTAAAGATTAGTACAAATTTTCGAAACAAGGAAAATGAACAATTTAATAATCTTGATCCTGAGTAAAATACTACTTATAACGTACTTCTTTCTTGTGTGCGTTCGTTTTAAACAATGATCTGAACTGATCCGTTCAGTTCTATTCACCCTTTAGAAATATTAAAACGAAAGCGGCCTAAGTATCAACAAAGACAATACTAGTATTGTCTTTGGTATCAGTCATGACCTCTAATTTCCAGGCACCCTGTTTGTTGCATCAACAAGCATATTGCCTTGGCGACGTTTAGCATCGTCCCTATTTTTGCTCTCTGATTCTTTAAACAAAAGCTTACAACTTACCCAGATATATTCACCTGAAACAGATGTATGTATACCTACTTAATAAAAACGCAAAAAATGTATAATTCTTCCAAATTTACTAGATAGATACCTTATATATAACACATAAACTTATTAGTTCTTTGATAAACACAGATATACAATATGGCAGATTGCAAATTGCCACAATAAAATAAAACAAATCTTAATAGGTCTATAAGCATATATGATATGTGTTGCATCTGCCGGTACGCAGAGAGAAACAAAACATGCTAAACGTGAAGGCGAAAAGAAAGATAGACTATGAATGATGCATCTGGCGGTCTAAATTAATTATGGCGCGTCACGGCGTAAACCCATGATGTCTCTCATTATTTATTGTTATAGCATTGTTAGATTACAAGCAAAAAATATGGGATTTGCTCTATTACCTGGACAAGACATAAACCAAACTTTTATAAAGAATAGTATTTTCTCATTTAGGCCTTCCTTTTTTGTCAAATGAATGTTATATTTAAAAAAAGACCACTTGTTAACCAAATTTTTGCCCGGCTGAACCATATATATATAAACTAATATATCGCTAATCCAAACCAAAAATTGAAGCCACAACTAAAAGACGGAGCTATTTAAAACTCGCATAAGTCGGTCTTTGTCATTCAGTAAGTTCATACTGCGCAATCGTTAGAAACGCTCTGTGATTAGTTGAAAATATATGTAACAGCCAATAAAGTTATCCCCCTGATTGGCGGTAGTTTATTGGATTTAAATTATTGCCGCTTGCAGAGGTTATTTTTTAAAGCGGATATGCTTATTTGCTGTTTATTTTCAAAGCACAAACACTCTAAAAATGTCTAAAAACAGTTTTAAATTGAAATTACAATTTAATGTGCACAAGATACGATACGAATCACACGACACAATAAAACACAGATGGATCGATAAACGGAACACGGGTCGGGGCACGGCCACCTATACGACAACCAAATTGATGGTCGATTTATTTGTTTACATTAATATTTTTCAGTCAGTTTTTTCAATTATTTTATAACGTGTAGATATTATAATTATATTTCGAAACGGTTTCTTGTGGGAGATTCCATGTAAGCTACCTAGATGTCCTTCATATTTAAGTAAAGTTGATGAAGAGAATGTCCACACTAAACGCAGAAAGATCAGATTGAATGTTGAGAAATGGAAAGGGGCTATTGCTGAAAGTTTGGATAGAGCAACTACTTACAACGAAATGAAGCAATATCTTTTACTGCGCTACATGAAGCTGATATCAAGATTAATGAACTCGAGGATGGATAGTTGAAAGGAAAAGGAAACTTGTCCTTTTTCTATTTAAATGAACCAGCTGAAGGGTACCCAAGTGTGCAAATGCCTGTGTTTCTGTCAGAAGACTTGAAGTGTTTGTGGGAAATTTGTTCATTAAAAAACATTGTGTTCGGACAAGTCTGATATAAAACTATCAGTACGTGCGGGTTGAGTATATTAAGTACTTTAGATAAGGTGCTTCATGAAGCAAAATTATTTTTGATTGGCAATAAAAATGAAGATGATATAACATCAACTATAGAACTATAACTTTACTAACTATTGTAATTGTATGTGTATTTGGGCAACCCTTGGTCTGTTGTGGCTCACATCTGTAGATTCCACTAGGCCAGAGGCTTAATCCCTTTCATGTAATTGAATAGCTGTCTGGGGGTGGAGAGTTTGTCTAGTTCTTTCCATTGCCAGACAGCATAAAACTTGTTCCATTGTTTCTTTGCCCTCCAAGCACAAGCGGCATCCCGTTTCTTCGGAAAGCCGTATATCTTGTTCATGTGGCGAACTAACTAGATAAGCACTTGTATTTTTACTAAAATGGCTTGCATGAAGATTAGAATTCAACAGTGTCTGTCTAGAACAGCTAGTAAAATTGAGCTGCTTCGAAACCTTCGGTTTGCTTTTATTGTTGCAATACTTATTGGTCCATACAACTGCTTTGCATTTTATTCACAGTACTTATACAACATAGAAAAATAACTGCTTTTTGTATTTATATATGTGATATTTGTTTTACTTAACATGA
>JAEQML010083545.1:0-10438 GCA_016904865.1 Pissodes strobi | reverse complement strand
ACGGTAAACATTTCTGCAGCAACGCCATATTGAAGTATTTGACGTTTCACTATAGCGCATGTGCGTAGCATTAAGCGCCCTCTGTTTTTTTTATGGCTGCCTTAAAAATGACAGTGACAGTAGAAAAAGGGGGTGTGGTTTAGGGAGTAGGAGTCCGCTTGAGGCACGGTATAAAGCATGATTAATAAGAATGGATAATTAAAAATTGTTTTAAATCTTATGGCAGAAGGGGTCGGCAATTTTTTTTTAAATTGGAAAGAAAAGTCGTAAAGAGCTTCGAACTTTCGCAGTTTTATGTCAAAAACTTGAAAAATAGAAGAAAATTGACTATAGATTCCGTTGATTTTTATGAAATTGGTAAAATTGTATTTTCGATTCAAAAATATTGTTAAAATGATATTCTCAAGGTTCTTCTTTCGGGCAATTTGTCGTATTTTTAGTCACAAACAAAGAGTTAATATCTACTATTTGACAAAGATATAATTTATAACCTCACATTAATTTTATTTTGGGCGATTGGCACTACTGAATTCACGGTACAATTGAAGAAAAATATTTACGTGAATAAATTTGGGAAAAAACTTGTGCCTTAGACTTGTCAATTTCCTTCACGAATAAATTACCCGTGTAAAGCTAGCCTTAGCCGTTCCACTTTAGGCTTTGATTAGACAAAGCCCAATACATATTTTATTCGGATCTCCCATGAATAACGTTTCGAATTAAAGAGAATAAAAAAATCTCTAGGTAACAGGTCCTATTGTATAACAATAACTTGTCGATTACCTTCAAACAAGGTTATGAGCGATAAATCAAAATTTAACTCGCCCAATTAGTAAAAGTAGAAGGCACCGAAATATAACCATTACCTTATTAGTTTGGTACAAAGTACGTACAAATAAATATTATATTGTTTATTAGAATGTTTCTTTGGGTCAATGACACGGTTCGTTGCAACCTTTTTGCACGAAGTTAAGTCGGTTTTGAAATAATAACGAGTTTTAAGAAATACGATTATTATTAGTTCGAACTGAAGTTTAGGCCCACTCAGAATTCCTTCTTAATGGCAAAAATCCATATTTACTTGTATCGTTGATTGCTCTTCAATCAACGCTTGTATGTAAAGGACGCTATGGAAATGGCTTCAAATGATGATGCCTTTTACAAGGTTTTTTTTTTAATTATTAATTATTAAAACTATCCATTTTTGTATATTCCCTCGTATCTTCCAAGGAGAGGAACGTTTAGTTTCTCCAAACAATAGCACATAATACATGCCCCCTGTAAATGTGTTATTTGAAACGCACTTTGTTGAGTGCTGAGTATTTTTATTGAATTTTTGAATCTCGAAACAATATTGTTACAATAATAAAATAAATCACCTTATGACATTCCGTAAAGCCTAGATATGCGCGAACTCATGGGAAAATGAGCTATGAGTAAAACTGATAGTATTTGTTGACACAGTCATTTAATATTTCCTGTTTAAAAACAGGTATTAAATAAACAAACGTTGTTTGTCTAAAGGTGATATCGATAACATACGTTGATTCAAATTAAAATATACACACACTATACAGACGATGTTTCCTTTCCTACAAAGAGTAGAGTTGCCATGCCAACATTGTAAAATATTTTCAGGAAAATTTACACTTTTTCTATCAACTTACTCTTTTCGTACCTTCGGACCTGCGCATTTGGCAGCAGCGCTTTTTTTTTCTTTATTTCGTTTTATAATACTTTTATTAACTTTTCACACAACATCAATGATCTGAACAGCATAATTGTAAGCACGATAACGGAAGCGAAAGATGAGTTCTGCCCAAAAACTGGAAAAGAACAAAAAATCAATGCAGAGACAAAAGCAAAAATGGATATCTCTAAATCCATAAAGAGAGACAAAAGGAGGTATAAGAACGAGAAAATAATACAGACAATTGAGGAAAATAAAAGCATGAAAATAATGAGGAGGAAGTTTTCAAATGGAAAAAAGAAGATTCTTAAATTGAAAAATGAAACCAGCAAAGCAATAAACAACAGGGAAGAACTATTGAGAATAGTGGAGAAATTGTATCAAACCCTGTACACCAAACGAAAGAAGAAAAGTTTTGAACCAAGGGTCAGAAGACATTCCCGACATCACTATAGAGGAAATATATGGGGCACTTAGAAAGACTAAAAACAACAAAGCCCCAGGAGAAGATGGTATAACAGCAGACATGATAAAGATAGGTGGAAAGATACTCTTACAAAGCATCCAAAGGCTTTTTAACCTTTGCCTCCACAGTAAAAACATCCCAGATGAATGGAACACTCAATAATGATTCTTATACACAAAAAAGGCGATAAAACGAATCTTGAGAATTATAGGCCTATTAGCCTCCTTAGCCACCTAAATACCCGAATCCTTGCAAATAGGTTAGAAACTAAACTAGATTTTTACCAATCTCGGGAACAGGCTCACTCTCGCTCCGGATATGGCATAAATGACCACCGTCAGGGTCTGGAAACCTTAATAGAGAAAACAAACGAGTATAACCGACCATTAGCTCTGATATTTGTCGATTTCCGTAAGGCTTTCGATACCGTAGAACTTACAGCAATTCTTGTGGCATTACAGGAGTGCAGAATTGATCACAGATACTGTGTTATCATCAAAAATATCTACACCAACAGCACATCTTCATTCCACCACCAACGAAATAAAAATAAAATGGAGAGCATAAGGGTGTCATCATTGACGGAGAAAGACTTCACCATCTTCGCTTTGCGGACGATATTGTTCTCCTGGCCGACAACCTCGGAAAAATCAAAGATCTCCTACAAGACCTACAAAATATAGCACAAGAGGTAGGATTACATATATCTACACTTTACAAAGACCAAAATGATGGCAACCTATAAGGATTGGAAATGTGTGCGTCGAAATAGTGGACAAATACGTGTATCTGGGCCACGAGATAAGAATTGACAGGGATATCCAGATATGCGAGTTGTCTAGAAGAATCACCTTAGGCTAGGCGGCATACGGGAAGATAAGAGATGTGTTCAAAGAAAATATTCCGATAAGTCTGAAAAGGAAAGCTTTCGACCAGCTTTATCATATGGCGCAGAAGCCCTAATACTTACTAAAAGAAAATTACAAGTAACTCTGAGAAGAATGGAGATATCGATGCTTGGTCTGTGCCTTAGAGATCGTGTCAGAAACGAAGATATACGGAGAAGAACGGTGGTAAAGGATGTTGTGGAGCATATGCTAAGATCAAAATGGAAATGGGCCGGACACATAGCAAGAATGAGCGGAGACCGTTGGACAAAGAAGATACTTGAATGGAGACCGAGAGCAGGCAAACGCAGCAGAGGTCGACCTCCCACCCGATGAAGTGACGATTTGGAAAGAATTGTCCCAACAGTGGACGCGAGGGGCTGTATGATGATGATGATGAGGATGATTAACTTTTCGAACAATTTGTTTTTTATTAATTTTTTTCCTTATTTGGTTTTGTTTGGTTTTATAATACTTTTATTAACTTTCCGAACAATCTTTTTCTTTTTTTTTAATTATTTTTTTTTACTTTTTATAATACTTGCGTTTTTTCTTTTTCAGTTTTTTCCTATTTTTTCAAAAATTTTTGTTTTTTTTTCCATAAAGGATTTTCTTTCTTCCCAGTTTTGACATCCCTGATCTCGCTGCTGAACTCCTTCGGATTTTTTTCGCTGAAAACTGCGTTTCTTTGACTTTATTTTTTATAATTTTTTTTTTCTTATTTCCTAACAATTTTTTACTTTTTAAATTTTTTTATTTTTTTTAATTTTTTCGAACATTTTTGGGTATCCGGAGAGATGGGGGGGGGTATAATAGAACTGAACAAGGCGAGATTAATACTATGAATTACAATTATTTTTGTGTCTTCTATATTTTGAAATGACTTACCTTTCGATGTTCAAAGCTAAAATTTTACCTCGAAATTTTCCATAAAATTGGCACAAGACACTGCTTATGGGTTGAAAAATTTAAAAATTCTCCGATTCTGGCCCATTTTCCCATCTTCAAATCGATTTAAATGAGATTTCTGGCAAATAAGTAGATATACCTGCTTATCACAAAAACTATACGTATCGATATGCTAAAAGTTAAATTTCACCTCGAAATATTCCATTAAATCGGCAAAAACCACTGCCCATGGCTTGAAATATGTCCATATTCTCCGATTCTAGCCCATTTTCCCATCTCCAACTCGATTTAAATGAGATTTCACAAAAACTATACGCATCGATATGCTAGAAGTAAAATTTCACCTCGAAATCTTCCATTAAATCGGCGAAACCCACTACTTATTGCTTGAAAATTTTTTAAAATCTCCGATTCTGGCCCTTTTTCCCATCTTCAAATCGATTTAAATGAGATTTCATAAAAACTATCCGCATCGGTATGCTAAAAGTACAATTTCACCTCAAATTCTTCCATAAAATCTACAGAAACCGCTGCTTATGGCTTGAAATTTTTTAAAATTCTCCGATTTTAGCCCATTTTTCCATCTTCAATTCGATTTAAATGAGATTTCTGGCAATATAGGAGATATACTTTCTTACCACAAAAACTATACGCATCGATATGCTAAAAGTACGAAATCACCTCGAAATCTTCCATTAAATCGGCGAAAACCGCTGCCTATAGCTTGAAAAATGCCCAAATTCTCCGATTCTAACCCATCTTCAAATCGATTTAAATGAGATTTCACAAAAATTATACGCATCGATATGCTGAAAGTACAATTTGACCTCGAAATATTCCATAAAATCAGCAAAAACCGCTGCCTATGGCTTAAAAAATGTCCATATTCTCCGATTCTAGCCCATTTTCCCATCTTCAAATCGATTTAAATGAGATTTCTGGCAATCAAGTAGATTTACCTTCTTACCACAAAAACTATACGCATCAATATGTTAAAGGTAAAATTTCACATCGAAATATTTCATAAAATCAGCAGAAACCACTGCTTATGGCTTGAAAAATTTAAAAATTATCCGATTCTGGCTCGATTTAAATGAGATTTCACAAAAACTATATGCATCAATATGCTAAAAGTACAATTTCACCTCGGAATCTTCCATAAAATCGGCGAAAACCGTTGCCTATGGTTTGAAAAATGCCCATATTTTCCGATTCTAGCCCATTTTCCCATCTTCAATTCGATTTAAATACGATTTCTGGCGATTAAGTAGATATACCTTCTTACCACAAAAACTATACGCATCGATATGCTAAAACCCACTGCTTATGGCTTGAAAAAATTAAAAATTCTCCGATTTTGGCCGATTTTCCCATCTACAAATCGACTTAAATGAGATTTCACAAAAACTATACCCATCGATATGCTAAAAGTATAATTTCACCTCGAAATCTTCCTTAAAATCTGCAGAAACCGCTGCTTATAGCTCAAAATTTTTAAAATTCTCCGATTTTAGCCCATTTTTCCCATCTTTAATTCGATTTAAATGATATTTCTGGCAATTAAGTAGATATATTTTCTTACCACAAAAAATATACGCATCGATATGCTAAAAGTACAATTATTTCAGCTCGAAATCTTTCATTAAATCGGCGAAAACCGCTGCCCATGGATGGAAAAATGCCCATATTCTCCGATTCTAACCCATTTTCCTACCTTCAAATCGATTTAAATGAAATTTCTGGCAATTAAGTAGATGTATCTTATTACCACAAAAACTATACGCATCGATATGCTAAAAGTCAAATTTCACATCGAAATCTTCCATAAAATCGGCAAAACCCACTCTATATGGCTTGAAAAAATTAAAAATTCTCCGATTTTGGCCCATTTTCCCATTTTCAAATCGATTTAAATGAGATTTCACAAAAACTATACGCATCGATATGCTAAAAGTACAATCTTCCATAAAATGTGCAGAACCCGCTGCTTATGGCTTGAAATTTTTTAAAATTCTCCGATTTTAGCACATTTTCCCATCTTCAATTCGATTTAAATGAGATTTCTCGCAATATAGTAGATATACTTTCTTACCACAAAAACTATACGCATCGATATGCCAAAAGTACAATTTCACCTCGAAATCTTCCATTAAATCGGCGAAAACCGCCGCCTATGGCTTGAAAAATGCCCATACTCTCCGATTCTAGCACATTTTACCATCTTCAAATCGATTTAAATGAGATTTCTGATAATTAAGTAGATATACCTTCTTACCACAAAAACTATACGCATCAATATGCTAAAAGTAAAATTTCGCACAGAAATCTTCCATAAAATCGGCAGAAACCACTGCTTATGGGTTGAAAAAATTTTAAATTCTCCAATTTTGGCCCATTTTCCCATATTCAAATCGATTTAAATCAGATTTTTGGCAATTAAGTAGATATACCTTCATACTACAAAAACTATACCCATCGATACGCTAAAACTAAAATTTCACCTCGAAATCTTCCATTAAATCGGCGAAAACCGCTGCCTAAGGCCTATGGCTTGAAAATTGCCGATATTCTTCGGTTCTGGCCCAATTTCCCATCTTCAATTCGATTTAAGTGAGATTTCACATCGAAATCTTCCATAAAATCGGCAGAAACCACTGCTTTTGGCTTGAAAAATGCCCATATTCTCCGATTCTGGCCCATTTTCCCATCTTCAATTCGATTTAAATGAGATCTCTGGCAATTAAGTAGATATACCTTCTTACCACAAAAACGATACGCATTGGTATATTAAAAGTAAAATTTCACCTCGAAATATTCCATTAAATCGGCAGAAATCACTGCTTATGGCAGTATTGAAAAATTTTAAAATTCTCCGATTCTGGTTCATTTTTCCATCTTCAAGTCGATTTAAATGAGATATCTAGCAATTAAGTAGATATACTTTCTTACCACAAAAACTATAGCATCGATATACTAAAGGTAAAAATTTCACCTCGAAATCTTTCATTAAATCGGCGAACACCGCTGCCTATGGCTTGAAAATGTCCATATTCTCCGATTCTGGCCCATTTTCCCATCTTCAATTCGATTTAAATGAGATTTCTTGCAATTAAGTAGGTATACCTTCTTACCACAAAAACTATACCCATCAATATGCAAAAAGTAAAATTTCACATCGAAATCTTCCTTAAAATCGGCAGAAATCGCTGCTTATGGCTTGAAAAATGTCAAACTTTTCCAATCATGGCTCATTTTCCCATCTTCGACTCGTTTTAAATAAGAATTCAGGCAAATGAATCTAGTTTCTTATCACAAATATACCATCAATATGCCAAAAGAAAAACTTTAACTGTAAATAGTTCAAAAAATCGGCAGAAACCAAATACTCCGATCCTGACCCATTTTCCCATCTGCAAATCGTTTTAAGTAAGATCTCAGGCAAATGATTCTACTTTCTTACTACAAATATAGCATTTATATTCTAAAAGTAAGATTTTACCTCCAAATATTTCCAAAAATGGCTTGAAAAATGTTAAAATTTTCATATCTTGGCCCATCTTCAACTCGTTTTAAATAAGAGTTCAGGCACATGAATCTACTTTATCACAAATATGCTAAAAGAAAATTTTACCTCGAAATTTCTAAGAAAAATCGGCAGAAATCTCCAAATACTTCGATCCTGGCCCATTTTCCCATCTGCAAATCGTTTTAAGCAAGATTTCAGGCAAATGAATCTACTTTCTTACCATCAATATGCTAATTTTAATTTTAATTCGAACTCTTTAAGATAAATCGACAGAAATCGCTGCTTACAGCTTGAAAAATGTTAAATTTCTCAGATCATGGCCCATTTTCCCATCTTCCAATCGTTTTAAATAAGAGTCCAGGCAGATGAATCTACTTTCTGATCACAAATATGCTAAAAGCAAAATTTTACCTTGAAATCTTTAAGAAAAAGCGACAGAAACCGCTGCACGCTTGAAAAATGTCCAAATACTCTGATCCTGACCCATTTTCCCATCTTCAAATCGTTTTAAATACGATTTCAGGCAAATAACTCGATTTTATTTCCACAAATACAGCATTAATATGTTAAAAGTAAGATTTTACCTCGAAATATTTCTTAAAAATCGGCAGAAACCGCTGCTTATAGGTTGAAAAATGTAAAAATTCTCCGATCCTGGTCCATTTTCCCAAATAAGATTTGAAGCAAATGAATCTACTCTCTTATCACAAATATACCATCAGTATGCTGCCAGTAAAACTTTATCTCAAAATCGACAGAAACCGTTGTTCATGGCTTGAAAAATGTCAAAATAGTGTGTTAGCTATGCAATTCTTAAAAGATCTTTTGGTAGAAGTATATTAAAGTTTAAAAGAATTTTTTATTGTAGTGGGATCTCGTTTGTTTTTTATATGCTCCATTTGTATTTTTGTTTTCTATTTTATTTCTTTTAATTTTTTTGTTGCTTTGTGATCTTGTTTTGTATTCCTTTCCTAGGTTTAGCTTAATTGCAATAACTTGTTTAACCATTTTGGATTTTTAGTGATTAAATATTAATGTTATATATTTTAAATTTTTTTAGATTAAGCTGTATTTATGGCTTTGTAAACAACCTAACCTTAAGGCTATATTTGACTTTAATTATCAGGTTTAGAGGGAAGCTTACATTAGCAAACTTTCAGTATTTTCTTAACTACCATTACAAAATCGAAACAGAGATGGTTTTTTAAATTTTTTGATCGTGACCCATTTTCCCATCTTCAAATCCTTTTAAATAAAATTTATTTTGAGGCTTATGGCTTGAAAAATTTCCAGATTCTCCTATCTTGGCGCATTTTCCCATCTTCAAATCGTTTTAAATAAAACTTCAGGCATATAAATATACTTAATTTATCATTTATTAAGAATCTGTTTTCTCGGCGAAAATAATAAGACAAGCTTCTTAAAATACTTGACACAAATCTCGGTTATAATGATAAGTGTGTTAGACAATTAACTTTTTCCGAGTGATGTTTTTATTGTGATTAATAAATATAAGCATTGTTGTTAAAATTAAATTACACGGAACGGTAATGAAGGACGGCATTTATAAACACCATCAGTGGCTCCGATAATTTTGTTTTTAGCTTTAGGTCAATCTTGCATCATGCGTACGAGGGTAGGTTGAAAAATAACCCTCCTCTCCAATCAGTTTCAACAAGAATATTTATATTAATTTATTAAATACAAACGCGCAAAAAAGTGGTTATAATAATTTCAGAAAACCACGGCGTTGGTATTGACACACTTTTCAGGACGATATTTTATGGAGCGTTAAAATAACAATACATTACGTGGTTGCCAATTTTTTTCGTGACTCAGATCGCACCTTTAAACATATTTGTCAAGCGGTTTTGCACCATACTGACTTGTGTGGTAATTTGCATATAATTTCTATTTTTTTTAGGGGTCTTGCAATCGGTGGTATAATTATTTAAATAAGTTCCGGCCTGTAAATTCTATTTGAAAATTGTTTTTTTATAAATTGGATTTATTCCGATGTGTGTGTGAGTTTATTAGCCACTTGGGAAAAACTAGAAACAAATTTAAGGGTTGCTAAAAACTTAAATTAATTTTTATATTTATTTAATTTCCTCTTTAAATTTCTATTGTTTTCATTAATTTGGGAATTTAGAGACTGCATTTATATATTTTGTAATAGAAGGAAATGAAACTTGTTTGTGTTTAATATATCCTCTTTTCTACTTTTTAAAATTTGAAACTTTCTTGTTCGATACATTTTTCTAACGATTATTATTTTATTTATTTATTTTTCCAATTGCGACACCAGATAATACCAAAAAATATAGTTTTATGCAGAGGCACGTAGAAAAGTGGAATCTAGGCTCAATGAATAGAGTAATAAGTATTTTTCATTTTTTTTTTGTATACAGAACAATATCGAGCTACGAGGGGGAATATAAAAGTTGCCTATTTTTGTCGCAAGCTCAACATATAAACATGTATAGTATATCTCATTTAAATGCTCTTGACAGCCTTACAATCCACTTTTCAGCTTATTTTACATCAAATAATTATAGATAGCGAATGTCGATTGAAATCAATTTAATGCGGTTGTCAAAGTGGAATGAGCCACTATCGCTATTAATCTAGATTAAAATCGACAAAAAAACCAGGATAATTAAACCGATTAACAAAATTTCCTGTACGCAAACACATGCCTGATAATTAATATTATTAGGAGCACTTATTCGCTTCCTTATTGTTGTTTTGCTTTGGCGGCCGGGAGCGGCGACGGTTATTACCTTACGTGGCATATATGCTGCAATTATTGAATATTTCAATTATTTATTAATTATATTTGTCCCAATTAGGTAAGTGAAATCTTGCCTTAGATATTTGTATAATTTCCTATTCAAAATGATAAAAATAATGTAGGCTAGTTTAATAAACAAAAAATATATAATAAATCAGAAAACATA
>JAEQML010083544.1:0-10438 GCA_016904865.1 Pissodes strobi | reverse complement strand
ATACACCATTTAAGAACGCTTAATTTTTCAAGATAAGGTTTAAACAATATTGTACAGGGTGGCCCGATTAAGAGGGGCCTATTCCTTATCTCGGAAACTACGGGGTTGCAAAAAAATTTAAATACAAAAGTTGTTCCTAGTAAAATAATCTTTATTTTTTTGTATTTTTTAATCGTCACTTTTTTAATGTTTTATGGTCAAACAAAGTTACATTTTTTTTAATGAAACGCCCTATACTTTATTACAGTTTTGGAATCAACTCAGCATATTTGTTGTATTATGTTATACCTCTAGAGCTAGTAATTTCACAGCTATAAACAGTTGAAAATCGGTACTTTGATTACTTTTCACCCTGGTAGCAAGAAGACCATTAGAGATGGAGTAAAATACATTTCACATTCCTATCTTAACTTCTTAACAGCTATCTGACGGTACTAACCAATAATTGAGTCGGTATTATACTAACTGGCAGGTGGTACCATGGGTCCCCCCAAATCTGGTACCTCCGTAGGTACCATTACTTAGCACCACCAGATGGCTCTTGAAAAGTTAAGATAGGAATGTGAAACTCATTTTACTCTGTCTTTAATGATATTCTTGCTACCAAAGTGAAAAGTAGCCAAAGTACCGATTTTCAACTGTTTATAGTTGTGAAATTACTAACTTTTGAGGTATAACATCATACATCAAATATGCTTAGAATGTTAAGAAGAATCCAAAAATGTAATAAAATATACAGTATTTTATTTAAAAAATGTACTAGGAACAACTTTTGTATTTAATTTTTTTTTGCAACCCCTGTAGTTTTCAAGATAAGGTATAGGCCCTTCTTAAACCCTGTACACTGTCCTGTCATCCACTTCACATTTTATCATTATTTAAATAGCATGGAATATTTATTACAAACCTAATAAATAATATTGAAATATAGGGCTAGAGTCATTTTTGAAGTGAAAACTTCATTATGCGGGTTGGGAGCATTGATTTGTATAGGAGTGGATAAGCAATAGCCGCCTGTTGCACTATTCAAAAGTGGCGACCTATGGACGAAAAAACGGGTTTCTGCGCATGACAAAATCGACGCAAAATCGAAAAACGTAAACAAAGAAGATCCCGTTTCGTCATGCGCACTAAAACACTTGCCGTCTCAACAGGCGTCGATCAGGACCGAACTTGGCTTTTGTCTTTGACGTGTTTTCGTTTTGACGGCGCGGCGTTTTGTGTTGATAATTCGAATACTTTACTTTTTATTGATTTTCCTTAGACCTAGTGTTTGTAGTTGCTTAATTAGTTTTAGTTTAGTGGTTCACGTTTGTGCTTTGTACGTACCCTATTTTGATTTTCGTTTTAATTGAACAATACGACATAAACAATGGACGATGCTACCAAAATAGAATCCCGAAAGTGTATGGTTGCGTTTTGTAGCAGTAGGGGCAAAATACCCGGGATTTCCTATTTCAAGTAAGTATAATTATTATAAGTATTACTTATTTATACTTTATTGTTTGTTTCACTATGCTAACTGGCCCATTTCACAATCGGCAAGACTACTCTACCGAATATTTGATGAAATAATTACTTTCGTTCATAATCACAAGAGGACAAGTTCAAATTTTGGAGTCCGGGCCTGCCTAATGACCTTCACACTGCAACAGATGGCGCCCACTAATTCGCCAATGCGCAAGGCAAAATAGGAATCGTTTTGTTTACATTTCGCGGTCGTAAATTTGCCATGTTTGGTCTATTTATTGCTTATCCACTCCTATACAAATCAATGGTTGGGAGCAGCCGACGGTCATTTGTTTTTGCGGATCCGATTTTCTGTTTCCAAGTTATTAGGTCACATGTGCATTTTTTTTAAATTTTACTTTGATAAATATACTGTCGAGAAAATAATTAATTTCTATAACCTTGTTTGGACACGTTCGTTTTGACAGTTTTCCGAAAATCCGAAAATAGAGAGTTTTTGTTTTGGGAGTGTATATTTTTGAAAAAGGGACCAATTTGGGTCATTCCAGTGCCGAAGAAGTAGCGAGGGTCGTAAAAACCGGGATGGCAGCTCGATAGGGAATTTAATTTCTATAGGAGAAAAACTCTCCAAATGCTTCTCTACTTCGAAAACGTCGGAAAAAATTAACTTTTGAGGAAGAATGTAAAAACATCGATTTACAGGTCAAAAATTGAGGGTTTTTATTTTTTTCGAGAAAAAAATATATTTTTTTTATAGAAAAGCTGATCAGTTGACGAGAATCTACGCCAAAAACCGTGCAAGCAGACACTTTGGAAATGATGATACCTTTTATACAGAGTGAGCTAGTTAAATTTAAGCTTTTGGCCATTTCGAGTTTTTTCACTAAAAAGAGATATGACATTTAAAGTCTTAATTGGATTACTCTGTATGTACATCTTGTAAGTATCTGTAATAAATTAATTCGAATAATCAGCTGCATAACTGCCATATTATAAACATAATAATCAAGTATTACAATAAATATGTATTATGCCGGTCTGTATCCTATATTCACTTTTGACCGAGCTTTTGACACACGTATTTCTCTCGGCGGTAATATATTAACTCGAACAATCAGCTGCATAACTGCCATATTCTAAGCATAATAATCAACTATTACAATAACTATGTATTATGCTGGTTTGTATCTTATATTCACTTTTGACGCACGTATTTCCATCGCCGGTATAGCACATTGGTCGAACACTCGCTTGGCATGCGAAAGGTACCGGGATCGGTACTCGACGCCTCCAAGAAACTTTTTTTTTATTTATTAGGTTTTGATATCGCTTTGTTGAAGTTTTGACTTCTGTCGTCTTTTCTTAAGCACACACCGTTTTTTATTTACTTGATCATGGATTATTTTACCAAATCACGTTCAAAAACATACTATAAAGATCAAGAAGTTGTCACAGTTTTGGCTAATGCACAAATGTCCTACAAACCCCTATAAATGCCTGTAGAATTAGTGAAAACAGCGTATGGGTTCTAAAAACTAGAGTTCAAAAAACTCTAAAAGAAACATAAATACTACCCATAGTGCCCATATAGATTTAGGCTTGTCCAGAATTTGCACTCTGGGCATGTTCAACGTTAGGTAGTCTTTTGCTGTTAATATCGAGAAAAATATGATATGATTACAGATTTTGAAATGAAAGTTATATCGTCAGTCACTCTGGTATACTTAATAGGAAAATAAACACCAAATATTCTCCAGAAGATAGTACGGCAAGTTTGGTGTACTATACAGATATTTTAGAGATAGCTATAATACCTGATTTGCTTAAATATGTGCCTTTAGCGAATGTAAAGAAATATATTTCCAACCAGAGAGGGCTCCTGCATGCAGTTCCAAAATGGGGGAGAATAATCTTCCCAATCAATGGATCTGTAAGATGACCTCCTAGGTCCCCGGACTTGCCGACACTGAATTTCTTTCTATAAGAATATTTGATGAATAACAGTTACAAACTTCATTATAATATCCAAGATTTAAGAAACGCAATAAGAAAAAAAATCAGCTACTTGTTTTCCCTTTATTACATAAATCAAGGTGTTTTTGTTTGCATAATTATCAATAGACGTATTGATAAATATCTGGAATTAAATCATTTTAATATATGTTAGCATATAGATACAATAGGATCTGCGTATCCCACCACAAAATTGTTTAACTAATATTCGCGCGTGCGTGTTCGCGATGTATTCGCGGGAATTCAGGTCTTTACGGTCCAGCGAATTGCTGTTAATACCTCTGGTGATGAAGTGGTGACGCGGGTTATATTCCCGTCGCGTCGGTAGCAAGGTATTTTTTGAAGGTTATATTTGTTTCTTTTTTTTTTAAATGTGGGTTAGTTTGAATTAGATTTGTTTGGCTGCGCCCCAGAGCGAGCGAAAAGAGCGGGTGCTTAGTGATGGCATCTGGGTCGAGCTGGAACGCCAGGGAGCCGAAAATGTCACTGCCGGGTCAGAACCAATTATGTGCTTTGCCAGGAAACAATAAATCACCAATGTCCTAGATAATTGTGTCAAGGAAGAATAATTCAAAATAGAATGATACATCGCCGAAGAGTAGAAAGACGCAAAAGTCAGATCTCATGAAAACAGTGTTGCGTATCTAGACAGATAAGGGAAGAAAGTTACAGGAAGATTTCATCATTTTCTAGTGGAAGACAAATCGCATGGACGCCTCAGACACAATATATTTAGCACCGCATTGCAAGAGATTAATTGCAGAAGCTTATCTGGATCATTAGAGACTTAGGAATGTTCCTGGAGTAGAACGAAGATAGATGTAGCAATCAGGAGACAGGAACTCTAGCACTCCCACTTACTCGCTTGACCATAAGCCGCTCTAGATTACTATACTATACTAGAACTTTTTCTGTGGGCGATGCTCAATTTGCAGCATGTTGGATTATAGGCTTCTTGGTCACAGGTTTAAGGAAAGTCAAAAAGGAAGACGCATACAGGTTTTCTTCGAATTGTATACCTACCAAATCGAACCAATTCCCAAAATATACTGCCCGTCGAAACATTTATCGCTTTCCTGATACCACTTTAATTTCTGTGTAGTAATTTAGATAGCAAACGGGGTCTAAGAAAATAAAGCTCTAATGATGCGCGTTTTAAGATCCTTTACAGTCATACGGCACTATGTTATATTAGCCGCTTCTGATGGGTGGATTAACGTCACTTTCACTTTATCTACGTTCCAGTCAGCTTATTCCACCATGTCTAGTTAGTCTAGTCGTCAGATTCTGTGTTTGCCATACGGACGGCCCGCGTTCTGTTTCCGTCGGGGACAAGACATGTTTTCTTTATTTTTTTAAGGTTATGTTTTTGTTTAGTTGCGCCCCGGAGCGAGCGAAACGAGCGGAGGGCCTTGCGTGAAGAGTTAACAGTATTCTAAAGTGACGTTAACCCACCATCAGATGCGGCTAATATAGCATGGTGCCGTAGGATTGTAAAGGATCGTGTTAATGAAGCTTCCCATTATTGAAGCGGTTGCATTCCCTTTTTAAATAGAGTTGGGTGGTTGCGGAAGTGTGCTGTGGTTTGATAAAAGCCATCTACTGCCTTGCTCATCGAATATTGGCGCAAAAATTTAAGAGAGAGATTTACAGGAAGCTCTATAGTAGGTATATAATGGTACGTGACACCACCGTTAGCAATACTGCCTAAGGGTTATTACACGTCTGAGTAGGTACCTACTAATGAATAACGATTCTAGGTTATCAACTGCGATATCCATTTTTATTGCTGTTTTGTGCCATGGAAATTTAGATATTTTTAACAAGGCGTATACATATACTTAAAAAGTCTCAGTTATGCAGAGGCTGGATAAACCAGCCAGATCAAAGATTGTCACAAGAAAACCTAAATGGCCCTCTATAACATCTGACCTCACTTTACTGAATTTCTTATTATGAAATCCTTAAATCTGTTGTTTATAAAATCCATCCAGATTAAAAAAATATATCCAACTATGTGTTCTAAAAGTGGAAGTGACAGCTCAAAATATTACATTATTCAACGAGCGTATCATGTAGTTATTAAATGCGAGTCAAATACTATGCTTAATCTACACTTATTCATCTAATTAAGGAGAAATACCTAATAGCATATAGATTACTAACAAAATTTATTGATTTAACATTAAGTTTCCCTAGTAACGACAATGCACTTATACACTTTGCTGCTGTTGGGTCGTGGAATGTGACAGTTCATAATCTATGGGTAGTAGAATATGAGTAAATATAATAATATGTATTACATTATTTAGTATTTAAAATATTATTAGTTTATTATAAAACAATTACGGATGTTTTTTTAAATATTGAACCTACTTACTACTACACTATGTTTATTTAAAATAATTTTTGAGAAAAGTTCAGCCAGTACATTTTATTGTTGTCGACATGAGATCTTTTAACTACAACCCAAACGGTTATACAGCTGGAAGTCATCGGCAGACGGACCACAGAATCTTGTAAGAAACCAGATTGACTGCTGCATAATAAATCAGAGTTTTAAAAATAGATTACTCGTGCTGGCGCTGATTTCGATGTAAATTAATAACGGCAAGACCCAGTCCACGCATACCCAACGTCGAAAGTTCGAAACAGCCTCACATCCAAGAATATATGCTAAAAGAACTTCAAATGCTCTGTGAACATAATTGCCCCGAACGAGAGACGTCCCCCGATACCATCCGGCATATATTAGAGAACAATATAAAAGTGGCCACTCAGAGCACCCTTGGTGCAAGGCCAAAAATTAAACCGTGGATGACCGATAAAATCCTAGACCCAATGGAAGATCCTCGTCTTGCCCAAAACGATAAAAAAAATACAAAGCCATAGATAAGACTATTAAAACCAAAATAAGAAAAGCCAAAGAAACATGGATTCGTGAGGAAGTTGAAAGACTACCAAATATACACGACTCATTTAACTTCCACAAAAAGGTCAACCCAATTTCAGGATATAATAAACATTGACAACTGCCCTCTCTTAAAGATGAAAAGTGGAAACCTCGTGCTGGATAAGAATAAATAACTGAGTGGGCCGGAAATTTTGGAATCGGAGGTCATCAAGAGAATCAACTTCACAAAAACCGGAAAAAGTGACAACGTATATGCCGAAGTCCTTAAATGCACCAACGTGAAACAGCTAACTTTTCTTTATAACCAGATATATTACACCGGGCAAAGACTGGCTCAAATCCACATTTGTCACAATATCTAAAAAAACAAACCCGAAGAGCTGCGAAGACTACAGACTCATAAGCCTAATGAGCCACGAGCTAAGGCGGTTCTACGCATAGGTTATTCTAGAGTATACGACAAGCGTGAAAAGATGTGCGGGGAAACACAGTTTGACTTTATAAAAGGGCTGGGTACTAGAGAGGCTCTATTCTGTTTCATTGACTGCCAAAAAGCCTTTGACAATGTAAAACATGACCTGATGATCAGTAGACTGCGGGAAACAGCTTTATTAGGGACAGTCTGCTGAAATCCGAATCAGAATAGAACTCCTGACGCAGGAATTTAACATCGCTAAAAGGGTTTTCATACTTTTTACATCTACGTAGAGAAGATCTTCCAACTAGCTCTTGACAACGTGGTTAATGGAATAAAAATAAACATTCTATCAACAACATTCGATACGCAGATGATACCGCAATCCTCGCTAATAATCTAGAAGATCCACACGACATACTAGATGACCAAAGTAGGTGAACAGTTTGGACTGAGCATTAATATCACAAAAACTAACATGATGATTATCAGTAGGCAAGAATACAATAACATCAACCTTACAATCAACGGTGAAGCAATTGAAAAAGTATCCAAATTTAAATACCCGGGAGATACCCTCAATGAGAAGAGGGATTGTGATTAGGAGGTAAAAATACGAATGGAAACTGCAATATCCACGTATATGAAAATGAAAAGTATGCTTCTCCAGAGAACACTACCGGTTGACCTTCGATTGCGAGTGATCAGGTGCTATGTGTGGTCCATCTTGTTGTAGAAACATAGTGTCTCAAGGTCCAAATACTGAACAGAATAGAAGCATTTGAAATGGGGACACTGCGAAGAATGCTTCGGATCTTCTGGACAGAGCATATGTCAAATGACCATGTGGTAGAGAGAGAACTCCTGAGTGTCGTGAAACAACGAAAAATGTTTTATTTGGGCCACATACTTAGGGGCGACCGATATTCCATCCCAAAACTCATTATCCAGGGCAAAATTGAGGGGAGACGCGGGCCAGGACGTAAACAGCATTCCTGGCTCCGTAATATCAGAGATTGGTGCGGGATGCCATATGCGGGGTCTATATTTCGCCATGCTGAGAGCAACACACTTGTCATTCAGTAGTGGATAGGGGTACCCTACGTGCAGAGCATGCACAAGGGGCGAGAAGAAGAGGAAGATCTTTTAAGAAAACATTAGTTAGAAATGATAACATGTTCATTTTCGCTAGTAAAACATTTACAATGGGTTAAATTATTGACCTTGGATCCCGATTTTATTACTGTAAGTCAGAATGAGAGGCAGTAAATATCTGAAAAAAATATTGTACTAGTGTTATTTTTCGTGGCTTGATTCTAACAACTTTATACCTATAGAATCTGCAATACGGAGGTGTCAAAAGAGCGTGAGAAATATTGCAAATATTTTATAAGCGACACAATGGATGCTTACAATATTTCAAGTGCTATATATAAGAAAAAACTTCGAATATAGAACGAGCACATTCTAATATTAACTGAAACACCTTGCATATTCTCACCCTTGGAGCAGCGAGTGTTTTATTCCATGCTACACGTGCTCGGCATATCCTTAACTACGTTTTTTCTTCTACTTTGTCTACCAGTAATTTTGACTGGTATTCGTACAGTTGTGGATCACATATGGATTGTTATCAATGTCACTTAAAATTTACAATTTTATTATTCTTTCCGTTTGTAGGCTGTAAGAAAATCGAGTGTTTTATTAATCCAACTTAACAAAGATATTCGAAATATGAACCCGAAAAACTCGCCCTACTTTTACATGTGGAGAAAATGAATTGAATGTTGTAACCTACGCCTACGATGATGGAAACAAAAATGCAATTTCAACTTCAACCGAGGAAGTGGCTTGGCTTGCACCTTAAAGGAGTGGGTGTATAACATGAAGAAATCTGATCAGAATGAGTATAAAAATCAATGAAATCGCCAATATGATCTAGAAATTGTATTTCACGGTGGCCGAATCGATCTCTTTAACGACCCACTTTTCAAGGGAGCTATAGAAAAACAATAAAGAACAACGCGGTTCTTATAAAGATAACGTCCGTTTTAAATGAGACTTTATATAGCGAAAGTTCTGGTAAAGATCAATGAGGTTTTGTTAATAACTTTTCAAAAAAATTCAATTCATTTTTGATTACTTAGTTTAAATTACTTTGGGCTTGTTTGTGTTAGGCTTGGTTAGTTTTGTTTAATTTCGATTAGCCTAAAGCAAGCACGCATGTAGCGCGCGCTTTCTTTGTCCGAAACAAAAACTTACTAAAGTAGTGCTTGGGTTAGTTTAAATTAGTTTTTGGCCGAATTTTTGAATAATCCTTTCCTTTTCCGTTTTGGCTGGCAGTCAGAATTCTGGCGGGGGTGGGAGATCGAGACCTTCCTTTTCACTGCTTGGCAGAGTTACTTTGCCTTCACAGTATATTTATGAACGCTTGATGTAAGATCACAAAAACAAAAAGACATGATATTATACATCAAACATATCAGCATCATACTAGAAGCAGATATGTACCAAGAATATGATCTCTTAGATTTAAAACATCATAGATTGCAACCCTTCATTATGCACCAGCATTTTTTAATAAAATGCCAATACAAATAAGAGAAATGATTGTCCAGTCTTTAAATAATAAATAAGTAGGTTCCTGATAAATAGGAGTTTTTATGGTATTGACAAATTTTTTAATTGTTATGTAAAGGATCAAGACTTTTAAATTGATATTCTGCATTTTACCTACAGTACCTACATCACACCGTTGATCGAGATCCTATTCATTTAACCAACGATCACACATATAATCACTCGCATTATTTGTTAAATTTATCATTCCAAATATAAGTGGTGAAATAAATATTATGTATTATTTTTTGTTTCATTTTGTCTCATTGTCATCTGAGTGGAATCATTTTCACCACCTAAAAAGGCTTATTTGCATGGGTTTTCCTTGGATGAACGACAAGATAGTAGGTAGTTCGACTGGAGATTGAACGTTTATTCAAATGACTTGTATAATATGGTTAAACATCAGGACAGTTGAAATACCTAATATGACATATGCATTTCCGGGCCTACACAAAAATCTGTTTCTCTAGCATTCTTCAAAGATGTTCGTATTACTCTGGGTTTTGGGCTGTTTGTAGTGTTTAATAATAAATTTAGTGTGTTATACGTAGTATGCCATAATATATGGACGTCTCCTTCCCTTGATTTCCTTTACAAATATTATTAATTACAACACCAGCTCCAATAATACTAGTCGTAAGGAACAGGTTTATAATATCTTAACATGTTTCATAGACATTAAAGCTTCGTCATAAATGAGACATTAAATGACACTACCAGAATAATTAGCAAGGTAAAAACCAAAGACATATAAAAAAATAGACGGATTTGTGGACTACTTATAATTTTCCTGCGTAAAAAGTTCTGAAAAGGAAATTATTTGGTTATTTTGGCGCTGGCATCTTAAATTTGGGATGAGGCGATCAACCATCCTCTCCCCCTGTATACGCGTCTATTTAACAAATGCTGTTCTGTTTGAGTAAAGTCAAATGACCTAGTATTTCAACCTATGAACACTCGCACTTCAGTTACTTAACTAATTTGGAGGACTCAAAACAGGAATT
>JAEQML010083543.1:0-10438 GCA_016904865.1 Pissodes strobi | reverse complement strand
GTACAGAAGTACAAACTTTCTGATGCATTTGTCTAGGTTCACCTGATTTACAGGTCAAGTATAATTCGCCCAGCCGTTGTTGACCCTCGAAACGCATGCAATTGCATGCGTTTCGAGGGTCAACAACGGCTGGGCGAACTATAGTAGCCAATAATTACTATTGTATACACGCCCAGCAAACTTACGTCGTTTAAAATACGGACAGAAAAATTCTTCATGCATGCATATAAGCCCGTTTGAGTGTACATTTTGTATATTTGGAAATTTTCAGTTTTGCTTAAATTATTCAAAAAGCTTAAGTTAATAATGCTATAACGGCATCGAATTGATTTGAGCCCATAAACGCTTTTAACCAGGATGTTGAAGCCAACACAATGCCAAAATTTTATTACATTAAACTGGCGGGCATCCAAAATCTCATAAGCTCTGTGCGGGATCCTTTATACCTACAATACAATGAACTCCGCATTTTCTGCTCTAAAGACTACTTTCAATATTCATAAAAATATGGACATATAGAAATAGGCAAAGCAAATAATACAACAGAAACTGAATTCAAAAAAATCTTAAATCAAATTTTCACGTTACTAAATAAGCAGCGCACAATAGCAACTCACGGAATAGGAATGCTTTTACAGATTTAGCAATAATGAGGTATTTATTTCTATATTTTCATCAGTTGCAATAATCGTCAGAATTATAAGTTAGTATCTCAGAAATGCATTATTCCTATGACGACTTCTAAGTTAGGCGATGTGCGTTCACCTGTTATCACTAAAAACAAGGTGAAGTACCATAATACTTGAAAATATATAAAATAATCTGTACTATAAGTATGGCAAAAATATCTACTATCCAGATGATGGCTGTTAATAAATCTGTGCATGTAATGCGTCCAGAATAATTGATTTGTCGTTATTGCCAAATAGTCTATTTATCTTTCTAACGAAGTTTATATTTCTGGGCATGGTATGCACTCTCGGTTTTAACTTTCTTAGTAGGCAATTGACGTTAATATTTTTCGTTAATAGAATCTAATTTAGACTAGCTGAATTCAGTTTTTTTACTGATTTTAGTTTTCTATTGTTTAAATAAATTCCTAACTTTTGCAGGTGAGTTAAGCATTATAATAAGATTGTTATTACATGTCTGTTTTTATTCATACGCTTGGTCGCAGGAAAAATGTTAGTTCCACAGTTCTAACATAACCCCCAAAGAAATTAATATTAAAAGTTGGCAAAACTAAAGTCACACCATTTGTTTGATCTTATAGATGAAATTTCCTTAAAAGAATCCTTTGATTCCGACATTTGTGGCGATAGTGACGCAGAAGACGAAAGTTTATTTGTTCCGCAGCCTTCAACCAGCTCAAGCTTATTCAGGCCTAAAAGATTTCATAGCCGAATACCTGCTGAAATTTTTGACAGTAACGATTCAATAACGGATCCCGATTTTATTCCTATGCCTAAGAAAACGCGTCCTGTACGATTGGATTCATCATTCAGCACTGAAGATATACCTCTAGCCTGTTTGTTGTCTAGAAATATTCCATCAGATGAAGCTTCCTATTCCTGTATGAACTAAGAATACGCAAAATGTAAGTAAGTTTTCATCAGATACCTTTGATGATCCTTCCCTCCAGAAATATTTGCCAGTTTGTTTGATGAAGAACTCTGTAATACTATTGTCCTTGAGTCCAACAGGTATATAGAACAAAAAATACAAAGTTAGATTTAGTACCTGAAGAGTTAAATGCATGTTGGATTTCTAATTATCCCGGGACTAAATCCAAATCCTAGTCTAAGATTTTATTGGTCTTCGGACATAAAGTTCCATTCAGAAATGATAACTGATATAATGACCCTAAAACGATTTCTCAAAATATTATGATACCTACATCTAAATAGTATAAGGTGCACCAAATGATGTCTAAACTTAAAAAAATGATATAAACGCTTTTAACCACAGCAGATTTATATCAGTTGATGAATGCATGGTTGCCTTTAAAGGGCGTACTAGTCTAAAGCCGTGTATGCCACAAAAGCCTATAACGCGTGGATTTAAAATTTGGGCAATGGCAAATGCAAGAGGCTACCTTATAAATGACCTACGATCGGTATGATTATATCCCATGATTTGGGGCACAAACTAAACTTTGCAATCACTGGGCCTGTTGATTAAAAACATTTATCTCATAATTTGTATAATAATTAGTTTAATCATCAAACTTGCAAGAATCCTTCGCGATAAATAGTGAGGAGTAACAGAAAAAAAATGTCTACCCTAAAAATATGCTCAGACAAATCTCTACAAAGTAGGAAATATGACTCGGTTTCCAGCGGGGAGATAAGTGTAAGCAAATGGATGGACCGAGGTAAAAAAAAGTGTTTGTAGAGCCAGTTCGATTCATAGAATTTCCCAAAAATCAACTATAAATAACGGACAATGTCAAATGTCCAAAATTTAAAGAGATCTATAACAAACACATAAAAGGAGTGGACCTATTTGATCAACTCCATTCTTGGTATAATATCTGTTGGAAGTCCTGGAGATGGTGGATAAAGTTGTTTTACTACTTTGTGGATGCTAGCATTGTAAACGCCTATTATACAAGACTACAATTTTTCTTAAAGATGGACCTCAAAGACTCCAATCCCACATAAACTTTTGAAGCATACTGGCGATTCAACTGATTGGGGACTATTCTGGAAGAAGTCCAAGAAACAGTTCATTGGTTACTGCAAAAAACAAGGTCAAGAGATGATCTGTAACAATACAAAACTCGACTTCGACTTTTCAATGTACGAGATTAAATGCCATCTAAAAGTACTTTATGTCCATGTATCAGGTGCAGTACTGAAAAAAACCAAAGAATATAGAATATACAAAATGCAAGGTAGCATTGTGCTTTGAATGCTTTCCCCTATTTCACAACCAGTAAACTATATTTTTTGTTTTTGTCGTCCATTTTAATTTTTGTTTTGCATTTTTGTTTTATTTAAACTTGTTCGATTTCTTTCAAACATATTTTTAATAAATGCCCTTTTTATAGATGCGAATTTTCCTCCTTTTTTAGGTGGTTGATATTTCACCCAGAGTCCAAGAATTATTTTAAGGTTTCCTAATGGACTTTGGTTGAAATATCGACCACCATAAAAACACAAGGAACAGAAAAATAATGAACCAACAGGTAATATCTCTTTCTTAGACCCTATCACACCTTGTTTAAAATTAGGCTGGGATATTCTGCCCTATAAACGGTTACGCAACGCTTGAAAAATGCGAAACTACTGTAAAAAAACTTTTGGCAAATCACAAAAATATACTCAGTCAGTAAGAAATATTGTTTCAATTCAACAATGATTTTTTATCCAATTAAGCATGTCAATATCTTTGGTGTATTATTTGCCAGCTTTATATTAATTGCTGAATAATATTTTTAGGTTTATGGAAATTGAAGATATGTCAATTTAAATGTTAGAGGGTAGCGTACATTTTGGGCAACACCTGAGGCAAGATGCCGAAGAAGTTCCAAAGTTTTTCGATCAAAATTTGCAACTTCGTGTAATAATCGAGAAAACTCGCTCATTTCGACTTTACTGGTAGTTACAGAACAAATGCCGGAAGCAATTTAGACAAGCGAGCATATTTACTATTCAACCAAAACGTATTCTACATTCATTGGTTTTACATCATAAATGATATATTCTTAATGCATTTTAAGTTAGCGACCCTCGTTTAGGTCGTTACTATTGTGCCAACTAACGATAAAAAATGCATAAACACACACGATTTTTCATGCTAGCATTCTTTTTTAACAACACGAAGCAGTTCCCATTACAACCAGAGATTACGGCTTAGTATACTATACGACTTTGTCTCGCTAATTCCCAAAAAATGAGAAAAAGTGTGAAAAATTGCGGCAATTTGCCATCCCAGCCGCATTCCTTCCTACAAAACTCAGTAAGCGACATCTGACCCGCAATTAATTTATTTTAGCCCGTCCTCATGACTAGCCCAATATCACACAAACGATTTTTTAACGTTCAGGAATATTTAGCCTTTAGAAAAGTTAAATTAATTACGAAGCTTTTGCTTTTGATAAGACGCTTTAAATCATCAGGAAGTTTTTACGCTTTTCTTTTCTAGTGCGAAAATTAGCGACAGAAAGCGGTTAAAAAGGATAACGATATACATGTGAAATATGTTGAAATAGCTTATTATCCCAAAACCGGTGTCTATTTAAATCAAAATAAGTAGTTTAACGTAAGAGTATATCGTGAGCCCAATGCTGGTGTCAGTGTTGAAGCCAGGTTTTTAGGTCTCTGTAAATTTAATATTCTTGAAGTTGGTTTATTAAATCGGATAATCTATTAGTGAGTTCTTGACTTTTATGATAAATTCATGTAATGGAAAATGGAAAAGGACCTAAGTGTTATTGATGGTATAAATAATAGTCGATGCAAAATATACGCTATAAAATATGGGCGTTAACTAATGTGATTTTACGTCAAAATACCTTACCTGATTTTTAATTCTTACTATGTCTACAATGTGAGAAAATGGATTTATTTCAATCCTTGAACCCCTGTTACATGTCAATTTAATATGAAAATATGTAACGGATAGAAGTCAAATAAAGTCAGTTATTTCACTTTTAATCCTACATCTATTATGCTAGTCCGTCAAGGTAAATACAATAATACTTATTAGTTTTGATTCCTGCATGGTTCTCGTATGGCCTTAGCATTTTATCGCCAAGGGGTGGATTGTAACGGGCTACGATACCATATAGAAGATAAGCAATTTTGCTTGACAAAATAGCGAAGGAGATTTAAATGAAATTGGCATAGGACGTAGGAGGAAGGTATTTCTGTGGTGATAGTGAAAACCTCATTTTATTTATTGAAATAGACTACAAAAATTATATAAACATAATACTAACACTGGTAATGAGAAAACATGGTACCTAATCCACTAAACTTTGTATATCCTTGTTGTCCCCTTGATTTTCTCTTATTGTGTTGCCTTTCTAAATGGAAAAAAGGGTACCCTTCGTTTAATCACTAGGCTCATTTTCTTTATTGCTGCACTAGTCGATCCTATAATATACATTGACGGCCACCCTCTCACTTCGACTTTGCTAATTATGACTCTTAATTACTGATTTGAGTTATTTTATTAATTGATTTGCTGTACGGTTTTAGAATATACCTTGATAGCCATCCTCTGCTTTAGACCTGGCTAATTATGACTGCTGAGTACTGGTTTTGACCCTTTCTTGGAGGGTTGTGTCTAAAAGAAAACAATAGTCGTGGCAGATTAGTTACAGATTAGCAGAGTATTTGAAATGTAATGCATGCATGAGTAGTTATATTATAAGTTTATATAAGAAGATCCAGCACTGGAATTGGAACTTACTTTTTGTAAATTTGATGGTCATACTGTGGTAATTGTCTCGTTGATTTAGATTTGGTAAACCATTATTTTACTTAGGTCACAACGGAATATTTTTATTTTGAGAATGATATTTATTAGAAATATGACTCGTCACTTGTCGGATTTGGACCTAGACTCATAGTCGGTCGACGAAAGCCCCGTCGCATCCGTCAATCGATATCGACTCTAACTCTAAGTTGAGTTGCTTAATTGTAGGATTTACGTCTAATACGCTTGAGTTGGCTGATTGTAGTGGATTGTATCAATGTTTGACTTTCTAGGCTTGTATATTGACGGCGTATTCCACCGATTATCCGTTATTAAAGTTCGATAATATTTCAGCTCGGAGTTGATCCTGCACTACGACAAGGAAATGGTTCTATATATCATATAGTTCTGTGGATGTAATTTTGGCGCCATAATTGACATGTTTCTGGACCAGCGCGTGGGTCTTTCCATTCGACATTGTTGCCAAGTTGATGTCTTATTTGGCATAATGCTATTACTTACGGCTGATTGTTATTTTGACAGCCACATAAGGCGTGGATTATGTATTCCCACTGAGCACCTTAGAAGTAACTTTTAACAGATTCAAACCGTTTCAATAGTAAGTCTTTTTATCTAGTAAATTGGCGAATCCGTTAATATGACGTCATAGCTTTCTGCTACTTTGTCACAAATAGTGATGCTGACAACATGGCACGTTGGCCAATTTAGTCCTTATGTGATCTTGAAGGAACCAGAAGGTTTCAGTGTGTGGCTCTCGAAATTGGGATTTTTCGTTGAGATTCTGATATTTAGTGTGAAGTATACAGTGCCCTAGTAAGGGGATTATTCCACAAAGCCCTTGAGCAGGTTTGTGGTCGTCGATGGCAAAGTAAAGTAAAGTAAAGTAAAGTATATTTCGCTTTTGAACATTACATACATTTAAATACAAATGAAATGAAACATTGTAAGCACGTCAATGGTTTTGAAACTAAACAACATATAGTAATAGTTTTAAATGTATACAAACATAAATATGAAGTACAAACAACATAACAAAGAACAGATATATCTACAAAAAAACAATGTATAAACACATTCCATTCCAAAAAGTAGTGCCCATATATATTTTATTTAAAAAATTCTTCAATGGAATAAAAACATTTTTCGACAAGAAAGGATCTCAGTTTCCCTTTAAAAGTTGCCAAGTTGTCCGATTCGTCGAAGCATTTATGGTAGGTCAGGGCTCTGTTATAAACTTCAAGTCCCATATACCGAGGGCTTTGTTGACCGATGCCCAGTCTTGAGTAGGGAATGTGAAGAAGGTTCTTACTTCGTGTGTCCTGTTCGTGGAGGTCAGATCGTCTGGTCCAAATGTCTATATTATTTCTTGCGTATAACATAAGTGAGTATAGATATAGTGATGGGAAAGTTAATATATGCAGTTCTTTGAACAAGCCAACGCAAGAGTCACGGTTCCCCACCCGGCTCATATATCTTATAGCTCTTTTTTGAGCCACAAAGACACGCTCCGAGCACGACGCTGCGCCCCAGTGAATAATGCCGTAGGCCATAACCGATTGAAATAACCCAAAATAGACGAGTCTCAACACATCAACAGACACCGTATCTCTAATGTTCCGAATCAAAAAGGAACATGAGCTAAGCCTAGGTAGAATCATGTCGACATGCTCCGACCAAACCAACTTTCTGTCCAAGCAGACGCCAAGAAATTTCGTTGATGATACGTTCTCTATTGACTTGCCTTCCACCCTCATTAAAAGACTAGAATTCACAGACGAGTTTTTAGATGTAACTTCCATTGAAACAGATTTATTTTTGTTTAGTTTTACACCATTTTTTTTGCACCAGTCACTTACATGTTGGATACTCATGATCGCATTTCCTGGGATATCGGCCCTTTGTTTACCTGTTATCAAAACATTAGTATCGTCGGCATACAAAATAAAGTGGGAGTTTGGGATGTTGTCATTAGGCAATTCATTTATAAAACAATTAAATAGCGTTGGAGACAGGCACGAACCCTGTGGAATACCCCTCTTTATATTTTGAATAGACGATTTGACTCCATCGATAATGACCTGTTGTGTTCTGTCTGATAAATACGATTTAATCCAGTCATTTGCTGGTCCTCTAATACCCATATTTTGTAGTTTCTTAGCAAGCAAGCCATGATCGATGGTGTCGAAGGCGCGGCTCATATCAAAAACAGACCCAAAATAGCATCTTTATTATTTAAAGTTTCATAGATGTGATGAAGTGCACTATCCAAAGCGGTGTCAGTAGAATATTCGGCTCGAAAACCGTTTTGATGTCTTGAGATAATTGAGTACTTCTCGAGAAAACTTGACAACCTGAAATTAAAGCTTCTTTCAAAAATTTTACCAAATGGCTTGTCGTCTGATGAATGATTGTAGATGAGTGAAAATTTGTAGATTCGACCACCTGCACTCATGTTGGAGATTTGACTTTCGAGAGCTGCCACAGGCTTGAACCCTGTTTAACATCTTAAGGTATGTTGGTTAAATAATTTTGGAACAATTATTGGTTTGATCTGTTATTTATTGAGATTCCGTACCTGTTTCCTGCATATTTTGGCTTGATCACCGTTTCAATTTGCCCGATTTGTGTTTCAGGTTTTTTTTCCATTTTCCGGTTTTCTTCTTGGTTTCCTTCTTTCCGGTTGTGATGCCTTTTGGTCAGTGAATTTCCAGTGCCTTCCATACTACATACCGAGACTCCTCCGGCTACACCTGGCTTCGGAGTAACCATCAATTTAACTGCGTGTCTCGTTGACTGGTCCAAGCCTCAACGCTCACGAAGTGTGACTTCCCGATCTTGACGCTCCAGCGATTTGACGAACACCTGGATCCTGGATGAACTCGCTGTTGGCTTGATCACGTATCAGATGTTTTATTTTAGGATATTATCTAGTGTTACAGTGAATTTATATTGTAATTTTATTTATTTATTTTTTACTTTTATAGCCCCTAGCTACTTTAATGAAAATTTCGGGCGACATGGTTTAATGTTCGAAGTGATTAAGGGGTGCTTGTCTAAAATATGGCTTACCTTCAAGTTATTTGAAGGTAACTGAGGTTAACATAAGGTTATTGGCGTGTTAGTATTTTCCAGCGTTGTATTAGATTGCGTGTTTTATTTCTTTCTGCGCTCTATTGATATAGATATCTTTGGAACTGCTTAGGTGTAAGCATGGCTTACTAATGCTTATCTAAATAACTGGTTTGTTTACTAGTGTGGATCGATTAATGCTCATAGTTTTTTTCATATTATATTTCTCTATTCTTACAATTTAATATGTATCGTGGTAAATGCTAAACATTGTCGTTCTGACTGATTAACTGTCTGATTACAATAATTTTACATATAGTATTTCATAAACTGAATCGTTAAGGTTTATTTATGTACGACTGCGACACGTATACCATGGTAAACGGGCACAAAGGTTAGTAGTAATGACTCTTATAATAATTAGTATGATAGATACTATAGTAGAGATGGTAGATGCCTTATGTATATTGTATATGTTGTATATGTATATGTATTTGGTATATTATATTGTTACTTCCGCTACAGCTAAACGTGCCTATTAACTATTCGATAATTCCTTAATTCCACTTCCGTTAAAATTCAATTTAATTTAAATTACAGTCTGTATGTATACACCACTGATCTAGTTCTATATTTACGAGCATATAGGTTATTACTTGTTTCCAAATTAAGCTCTTTTACGTTTTTTTTTGTATTTATATCATTCTGGTTATTGAAAGAAATATGACAACACGTTAACGTCAAACCTAACAAGCGCCCAATAAAAGTAAACCTGCACGAACGTTACCATCTATTATTTGCTCTGAAATACCTCAACCAAACAAGTGTAGTTGATTGTTGGATCGCCTTTAAGGATTCTTAAGACCAAGGATCTTCTAGTTTACGTCTTCGGATTTAGTTATTTCAAACTAGTGGAGCCCTGGTCAAAAGTAAATATTAGACCCACTCCCACGCCGACGAGAAGTCGGAGCACATGTAACATGGTAACATCTTATTTATTTTATATTGCTAACTCATTTAAAAGGGTTTTACGCGCAACACTCCAGTATGTAACTCATATGATTACAATTTTGAAAATCTGAATTCATAATCTGCTTATACACCGTATCTAATTTAAAAATTGTATTATGAACCGTTTCGAAAATATTTAGGAATACCCATCTTCAGGGTGACCCACTCGAAAGGGCGAAGCTTCTTTAACATGCATTTCCGGACTCATGTTCATATAAAAGTTTTTTATTATTTTTAGCCGTTGAATACGCTGGTAAACATTGCGCCTTAATTATATGCAAATTATAAATGCCTGTTTATTGCTAGCCGCATTCAAATTTTGCCTATTAATTATTATGATGCCAACGCCGAAATCCCTAGGCTGCCTCAAATGGTGGAAGAGAAAGGCTTCTGTAAGGAAAATTAAAACTGAATTAGGGACTATTCACGTGGCTCTCTTTCTCAAAATATACGACACTAAAACAACAAAATCAACTCATCTGGAGTGAGTTCGAGGCACTAACAAACACTTGATCAAAGATAAGGCAAAGGTGAGGACTGAAACTCCAAAAACGAGTTGGTTGGAAACTATCACAAAAGGCAAAATTAATTAAATTTCCATCCGATACCAACCACTGCTGCTACAAAAGACAAACCGACGTAGAATGACGTTAGTGAAAAATCGAGAAACAAACCAACGTGGATGGAAGTTTTTCCAAAATCCTTACTTCAAGAATTACGACTGGTCAATCGAAACACGGCCTGCGGATCACATGTCTCCCCAACATGTTTTCCTGTTGATTTCGAAAATAGAAGCTCAGAATTTTGATTTATGTATGTTTTAATTAATTACACGAGCCAGCCGAAAGACAATAACTACTTGACCCGACATTTTTATTTAAAAGAACATGCTAGGAACGCTTTCCTAGTT
>JAEQML010083542.1:0-10439 GCA_016904865.1 Pissodes strobi | reverse complement strand
CACACCAGATGCAAAAGGTCGGCAAATTCCTCGCCAGCCAACTTTAACCTTGACGTGGCAGTTATACGCGGCCTGCACCAAATAATCTGGGTATGATTATAGAAATGTTCTTCAAGATTAAAATAGTTTGTCTGCACCAATTAAATGAAAACGTGTTTTGCTGGTGGACTGGTTCAGGAAAAATTAAAATTTGCAACAGGCGGTCATGGAAATCTTGTGTTATTATGGCTGCACTGACTTTTTTACAGAAAATTCCCCTAATACGTTTTAAGGTTATTTTAACATTGAAATTGTTTCTGTTATCTTAATGTAAGGCCTCAATCGTGCAAAAGTGCATGCTACATTTGCCACATGACGTCATACGCATGAGAGATCGTGTTAGTTTGTTTATTTAAACTTTAATTTGATAGGTATCAGAATCGGTTGAAATGACTAATATAAATTGGAACTAACTGAAACTAACCCAAATTTGATTGAACGACTAACCAAAACTAACCAAAAGTAACCAAAAGCACCAAAACGGATTAAACGTATCGGAACAGGTTACAACGTTAAAATAAGTTAAAACGAGCCAAGTTTTAAGGACTATTCAAAACTAAACAAACACATTAAATTTGATTATAACATATCGGAAGCGATTCAAACGACTAAAATAAATTGGAACTAGCTAAAAGTAACCGAAAGTTGTTTGAATAACTAACCAAAACTAACCAAAAGCAAATAAAACCACCAAAACGGGCTCAAATGTATCGGAACAGGTTCAAAATATTAAATTAAGTTAAAACTCACCCAAATTAACCGAATACTGGCGACTAACCTACACTAACCAAAAACATTAAAATTGGTTATAACGTATCGGAACTGATTTAAATGACTAAAATAAATTAAAACTAACTGAAATCAACCGAAAATTGATTGAACGATTAACCAAAACTAACCAAAAGTATCCAAAAGCACCAAAAAGGTATAAAACGTATAGGCACAGATTAAAAATATTAAAGTAAGTTGAAATTAACCAAAGTTTGGCGACTAACTTAAATTGACCAAAAACATTTAAACTGGTTATAACGTATCGGAACCGGTTCAAATGACTAAAATAAATTGGAACTAACTCAAAGTAACCGAAAGCCTATTGAATAACTAACCAAAACTAACAAAAAACAGTAAAATTGGTAATAACGTATAGGAGCCGGTTCAAATGACTAAAATAAATTAAAACTAACTGAAATTAACCGAAAGTTGGCTGATTGACTAACCAAAACTAACCAAAAGTAACCAAAAGCACCAAAAAGGGCTAAACATATCAAATCAGATTGAAAACATTAAAGTAAGTTGAAATTAACTTAAATTAGCCGAATTTTGGTGACTAACTAAAATTAACCAAAAACATTCAAATTGGTTATAACGTATCGGAACCGGTTTTTGGTTACTTGTGATTAGTTTTGGTTAAACATTTAATCAGCTTTCGATTAGTGTTAGTTCGGATACGTTATAACCAATTTTAATGTTTTTGGTTAATTTTAGTTGGTCGCCAAAATTCGGTTAATTTAAGATCGTTTCAACTTACCTTAATATTTTGAATCTGTTCTAATGCGTTTTGGCCCTTTTTAGTGTTTTTCGTTACTTTTGGTTAGTTTTCGTAAGTCATTCAATCAACTTTCGGCTAATATCAGTTAGTTTTAATTTATTTCAGTCATCATCAGTTTTAACTTACTTCCATATTTTTAATCTATTTCGATACGTTTTAGCCGGTTTTGGTGCTTTCATTTACTTTTGGTTAGTTTAGGTTAGTCATTCAATCAACATTCAGTTACTTTCAGCCAGTTCCAATTTATTTTAGTCATTTGAACAGGTTCCGATACGTTATAACCAATTTAAATGATTTTGGTTAATTTTAGTTAGTCGCCAAAATAAATTAATTTGGGTTAGTTACTTATTTTAATACCTTTGATCAATTCCGATACGTTTAGCCCTTTTTGGTGTTTATGGTTACTTTTGATTAGTTTTGGTTAGTCATTCAATCAGCTTTCGGTTAGTTTTAATTTATTTCAGTCATTTGAACCGGATCAGATACTCTATAACCAATTTTAATGTGTTGGTTAATTTTAGTTAGTCGCCAAAATTTGGTTAATTTGGGTTAGCTACTTTTAATACCTTTAATCAGCTCCGATACGTTTTGGCCCTTCTTGGTGTTTATGGTTACTTTTGATTAGTTTTGATTAGTCATTCAATCAGCTTTTGGTTAGTGTTAGTTAGTTTTAATTTATTTCAGTCATTTGAACCGCATATGATACGTTATAACCAATTTTAATGTTTTGGTTAATTTTAGTTAGTCGCCAAAATTCGAATAATTAAAGTTAGTTTCAACTTACCTTAACATTTTTAATATGTTCCGATATGTTTTAGCCCTTTCTAGACTTGGTTAGTCGTTCAATCAACTGCCAGTTAATTTCAGGTAGTTTTAATGTATTTTAATCATTTTAACCAGTTCCGATACGTTATAAACAATTTTAGTGTTTTTGGTTATTTTTGGTTAGTCACCAAAATTCCATTAATTTGGGTTAGTTTTAACTTACTTCTATATTTTTAATCTATTTCGATATGTTTTAGCCTGATTTGATGCTTTTAGTTAATATTGGTTAGTTTTGGTTAGTCGTTCAATCAACTTTAGGTAAAATTCAGTTAGTTCCAATTTATTTTAGTAATTTGAACCAGTTCAAATTATAAGCATTTTTAATGTTTCTGGTTAGTTTTGGTTAGTCACCAAAATTCGGTTAATTTGGGTTAGTTTTAACTTATTTCAATATTTTTAATCTATTTCGATGCGTTTTAGCCTGTTTTGGTCCTTTTGGACCTTTTGGTTACTTTTGGTTAGTTAGTCGTTCAAACTTTCGGTAAAGTTCAGATAGTTTTAATATGTTTTAGTCATTTGAACCGGTTTCGGTACGTTATAAGCAATTTTAATGTTTTTGGTTAGTTTTGGTTAGTCTCCAAAATTCGGTTAGTTTGGGTTAGTTTTAACTTACCTTAACATTTGTAATCTGTTCTGTAAAGTTTTAACTCGTTTTGGTGTTTTTAGTTACCTTTGGTTAGTTTTGGTTAGTCATTCAATCAACTTTCGGTTACTTTCAGTCAGTTCCAAATTATTTTAGTCACTTGAACCGGTTCCGATACGTTATAATCAAATTTAATGTTTGTGGTTTGTTTTTGTTAGTCGCCAAAATTCGGTTCGTTTTGGTTAATTTTAACTTACTTTAATTTTTGTAACCTGTGCCGATAGGATTTAGACTGTTTTGGCGCTTATGGTTAGTTTTGGTAAGTGGTCCATCAACTTTCGGACAGTTTCAGTTAGTTCCAATTTATTTTAGTTATTTGATCCAGTTCCGATACCTTAAAATCAAATTTAATGTTTTCGGTTAGTTTTGGTTAGTCGCTAAAATTCGGTTCGTTTTGATTAGTTTTAACTTACTTTAATTTTTGTAACCTGTTCAGGTACGTTTTAGCCCGTTTTGGTGCATTTGGTTAGTTTTGGTTAGTCGTTCAATACACTTTCGGTTAGTTTCAGTTAGTTCCAATTTATTTTTGTCATTTGAACCGATTCCGATACGTTATAACCAAATTAAGGTTTAAATAAACAAACTAACACGAACTCTCACGCGTATGACGTCACTTTTAGCGTGCACTTTTTCACGACTTGAGGCCCTATACTAGGAAAACAGAAACATTTTCAATGTTAAATTGCATTTTTAGATTGTCAGACATGCAGAATTGGTTGGTTAAAACAAAAGTTCCGATATCATAATAATACAAAATTTTTCCATATGTGGTAAATATTCTGGCGGACACTGTATAACATTAGTTGGATTTAAAAAAGATTTAAAACCTTGTATCTGCCAGTTTTCAGGTTTAATTGAATTTCGTGCTTATTTGATTTTAGAATATGCAATAATTTTGGAAATAAATGTGCGGGAGTGTGCTAAACAACATTTATACATGCCTTTCAGGATCGCGGGGTAATTTAAATAATTATTTTTCGCCAGCGCTTCTAGTAGAACAATTCAAATAAAGGCACTTATAACCAGGCATTTTTAATAAAAATAAAATAAAGATTAGTTATTTTTCGTAACGCCCTCGGACTAAGCCACAAGACTCGCGTGGCTCGCGTTTAGAATCACACTAGAGCTTGCCCTGACTATTTCTTGGGATGGCTGGCCATCCCAAGGAGGCGGAGCTTTAAACGAATTCTTGTTTCATGCGTTAGGCGGGAGGTTTCGCATCTGGTGTGGGTTTATCTGGGACTTAGTAATCAAAAACATTTGACGAACAGAGGCAGCAGAACATGCACATTATAATTCTAAACGAAACATTAAAATTTATATAGGATTTTGGAATTTTACCTACTATGTCTCTTTTAAGGATCACTAATGTGATCCTGAATCGGGTACAAAAAACCATAGTTCCTCTTTTTCTCGCAAGAATTTCACTATTGGTTCGTCTGGATCACTGACATCTTGAATGCACCCCACGTAGTTAGTATATGATTCTCTTGGTAGCAAATTTAACCAAAATAAAGTAACCTACATCAATTTTTGTTCCGTCAAGTAGTACTTCTAATTTTTTGGAATGCTTAGACTTTATCTTTGAAGTTTCCCTTCCATACTATTGATATTTAATTGATAAAGATGACCTGGCTAGCTATTTTGTTTTTTTTTGTTTTTCAATTTCACCTTGCTCGGACCATTGATGTCCCGTATGTTTCGTTTCACACTTTTTGTCTTCAATTTCTTTTTCTCCCTTCTCTGTGTTTCTAGGGTTGGTGTAGATTTTTGACTGACCTTTCTTACGAAGTGACTTCTTTCGGATTGTTGCTTTCGAGCTTTTGGGCCGAGAAAATGTTGATGTTGGGTCATAGCTAATTCTCCCACTTTATCTAAAACATTTTCCATAAGAGAAACGAAGAGTGAAATAACAAACTCTTTAACATTATCATTCTGATTTCTCGCAGGAAACAAAACTTTGTTGCTTATAATTTTAATGTTTGAGGAACTTATGGAGTCGACATTACAATAAGTAGCAGCTTCGTCTATTTGTTCATCTATTTGGTTATCTATTTGGTTATCTACTTGGTTTGAAGTTCAAAACTTTCTTCTTGGTGCAAAACATCAATAAAATCTGAATGATTAAGCGCAAGGGAGTTGATTTGCTAAATTCCACTTTTGCGGAAAGCATTTGTTATATGGAGGAGTAAATGATAAGAGATAAGGATTAGTGGTAAGCTGAGCTATATTACAAATTATGATGGCTTTTCCAGAATTATTCAAAACTTAATCGTTGAATGCCGTCTTATATCGACTCTTGAAAGAACCATATATACCCATGTCAAGCAGCTGTATCTTGTGAGTTCACTGCGGGGGGATAGAATCACATGACATTTTAATTTTAATTTATTGCTGCCAATGAAACATGCTTTTCGTAATTGTCGACAATCAATAACAATTTGTTATCAATGGAACTCTCCATATGTTTTTTATGTGCTCGAGCACCTTAACAAAAAATTCTGCATTCATCCATCCAGTCGATGCAAAACCTAGGGAAACGGGTACTGATCCATACATAAATGTGTCCTTCATTCGAACCCTCGGATACATGTAAACAGGTGGAATTGCTAAACCTGTAGCGGAAATAATTCCACAAAAGGTATCAAATTTCCTTGTTCGGCTGAAACACATTGGCCAACTTGCCTTTCTTCACTTTGACTTATAATCTTTGGAGCTTGTAACACCATTGTCGTCCATGTTGAGCACTTGATCTTGAGAAAAATTGTATTTTTCTTGGACGACTGCATAGTTTTCACAAGTAATTTAACGTTTGCTGGATTAAAAGCAGAAGCTTTTCAGGTTTTCTATAAGATAATAGTTTTGAATGCCTTTTCATGAAGCTTCTCATCCATTCTTTTTCAGCTTGCTGATTTTAAGACTATTTTGGGGCGAACTGTTTTATGAGTGCATTTGCATACTAAAAACTTAAAGCTCTAGCATTGACGTATGTTAAGCCAAAGTTAATTGCTGAGGATGTTATAAAGTATTGCACCAATTCGGATTCTTCCCATGCAGAGAAACCTGTCTAGATGCGTATTTTGAAGATTTTGGATTCTCTTCCTAACTACGTGAATAATTTCCTGACTGGTTTTGTTGCTGGATTGCTTCAGACGCATTTTTTATATGTCTGTGAAAGGTAGTTTTTGTTATACCATACAACAAAGTAGCATCTCGAACTTTCCTTCCGTTATTCACTACTTCTTTAAACGTGTAACATTTATTTCAACACGATCCCTTTTTTGTTTATACGTTCTAACCATTCTGTAAAAGAACTAAATGATAGCCTAAATTTGTTTACAAAATAATGAAAAATGATGCTAGCATAAAATTAAACTTTAATTTTAGTTGAACACACACGGCTTGCTATTATTGCCGGTTTACGGAGACACCTGTAAATAAATATCAATGGTTTTATTTTAAAGTATCTCTCTTCAAAGCTTTTTTCATGTCCTGGTACTCAATAGGTACCTACTGGAAACACGTATATAATAAATTTCAAACCTATTAGTCGTAATACTGTCGCAAAAATTAATATTTACGTTCAAAATATCAGTGGAGCAGATTGGTACTCTGCCCTGTCCCAAACTGCCCCTATGAATTTGCACAATATGCCCCAATCAACCTCAGCGCGTAAAATCTAAAACCATTCATTTTCTTTCTTACATCAAAATACAATTTTTTTTCTGTCCGAAAACAGTAAAGGTTCTGTAACTGTTTTCGTAAAAAAGCCTTCGTGCATATTGTCAAGAAACTAACAAAACCCCTCTGCCACGGAGACAGGATTTTATCACTAACAAGATCCCTGGCCATACTGGCATTGGAAGAATAAGTTTTACCTTTATCATTAAAAACTTCTTGTTGACACATTCACATTTCTCTTTTTCGGCACGTATATATCGTTTTACCTTTTTTTTTTAAATTATGGATTATTGAAAACACTTTTCCTCGTTCACATTTCTTTTTAAGGAAATTTGGCTGTGTAGCATTGAAAACATACACAATAGTGTTGATGTCTTTAGTTTGATCTTTTGATAAGCTGTCTTATATTTCTCCTTAAACTTGCCTTTTGGTCAATTTTCTCGATGTTACTGGATATATCGCTGTCGGAATTTTCCCTTTTAAATGGATGTTCATATCGCGAATCGCCGTTCGAAAATTTAAATATGTTTTATCTTCATACTGACACAACGTTACATAAATAGTTGAATTTACTTGAATGCAATATGCTACGCTCGATCTGCACCAATTATCGCTACGCATAACAATGCTTTTCCCAAATAGTTTCATAAATAGTTATTATGCTCACACAGACATTAAGAAATTTTAATGCTTGCATTGGCAATAAATGATTATATATTAATATAAAAATAAAGAACATTTATGCACATGTTTAGGTTCAATTTATTTATTCAGCCGCTATCAATAAACAAAAACTAAGAATATAAAATTAAATAATCATGTTCATTAATATTATTTACTAAAGTTCATATTAAAACCCAAAATTCTAAAAGGATCCAGTAATAGAAATATTACCAGCGGTAAGTGTTGATTCATTGTTCAGCCTCTGCTTATCAGATGTTTCAAAACAAGCACCAAATTCAGAAGGTAAGTCAGCCTACATTCTTAAAATATTTTTTTTGATGATCTACAATCCTCTAAATATCCTTCGGAAATGGACAGCGACGAACTCTTCCACCCACCGTAGCATCTACCAGAAGAGTTGCCACTTTTCGTCGCCAAACGGCAATCTGACCACTTTTGCACATCTTTAAAATTCAGACATTTTGCTAGAGTGGAAACAAATTTATTAAAGGTATTTTTGCTTGCTGGTTGTCTAGTACAACAGCCTTGTCTGTAAATAATTTATCATAAAAATGTTTCGCTTGTATCTTCGCGGATAAACTTCAACACTGCCGCACTGGACACGACTTTAAATTTTTTTGGTACATATCTTTTGATCCTTGCTTCAAATATTCTCCTAAATTATTATAACTTCCAATGTTGACATTTGTCACTACCAATAACATCTTCTTTATCACGGTGTATTTAGCTCTTTAAGAACTCTTAGAAAATGATCGAGCGAGATCTCCGGAGTATCCAAGTAATACTAGCCTAGGCCTTCGGCTTTGAAAATATGCTGCCCCCACCTGCTTAATGGCCGTGATAACAGAACACAAGAATATGGGTTTAGTAATGACTCAGAGGAGTATACAGAATTATGTAGGGCTGACAGTTAATTTCTGATGAGAAATCAGTTTCATTTTCCAAATCTTTGAATATATTGAAGAACCTGTGAACAAAGTCTTATTATAATAATTAATATCGGGTAAGCATCCTTCAAAAGCTGCGCCACTGATGACTTCTATCATACTTCTTGTACTCTCGGTTCCGCCGCCTTTCTTCTCGGTGGTACCCTATCCTGACATTCCTGACCTCGGCAGTTCTGTTCTTCAATACATGTCATTCTGCGAGCGAGCCCATTTATATCGCGTGCCGTACCTTTTTATAGCGTTTTTCTTTATGGTACCATTTTTTATCGAGATATACTGAGATGGCCATTAGAGTCTTTATAGGCGTCTCAATCAAAATCTACTGATGATAATGCTTTTAATAGTTATTCAGATTTGAAAGTCTAAGATAGCATCTGTGCACGTCGCCGAAAAATTCTATTGTAAGGTATTGTGTATTATTACCACAGATTTTTGGGAGGAAACTCTTGATTTGTAATTGTCAATAATAAATTAAGATAACATCTAGCTAGTAAAAGATATTTTAATTTTAAACCAGCGTTGTTTGCATATTAAGCGGGCTCAGGTTATGTACTGAAACTATTCCTATTTCTTATTTAAATATCAACTAGCATTGCTATGTTTACGTCATTGGCAAAGAAACTTGCTGACTATCTTAGATAATTTATTTCGACAATTTTTTCTCAGCTTTAATTATCAGCTTTACAGACAATCAATAAATAACCCAAACTATACTTCTCTATTTGAAATTTGCTTGCATGTGTTTAAGTGTAACTAAACAGAGTTTCTCTGAATTTCCATCTTTTTTCAAGCTCGTAGAGAACTGGAAATAAGTTTTAGGTAAAAATTCGTCGGTATAGTCGAGTTTCAAATTACATTACTTTTTTGAATCTCATGGGCAGAAGTACAGGGTTAAAGACCAAAATAGATAACTTTTTTATTTAAAGAGTAAGAAAAACAATTAAGCTAGAAAAGTTGTAGGATTTCTTTTAAAGCGTCAGAATTTAATGAGAAGAATAACAAATCAAGCTTGTAAAGCTATCAAAAAAGTTTAAATTATATTTTTTTTAATGGCGCACCCTATACTATGTCACATATTCGGATTCTATGCAAAATGGTGTACGTATATTTTACTTATCGTATATTTGCAGCTGCAAAAAAATAGTAGATTGATGTCTGTCACTACTGCGGGGTATGTGAAATGATAGGTATTCCATTAGAAATGCGCAGTCAATTTTTTGAAGAAAGAAGCTTATGAAGAGATAGTGACTTAAAGTTACGACGAACCACCAATGACAGTTCTGCGAACCTACTCAGGATAAAGTCATACTTTAAGCCCCGCTGAGTGTAAATGCCATCCTCCTTGTACATTAAATATTTTGGACTCCGCTGAGTGACCGTGGCAGTTGTAAACAATCGAACAGTAGTCCACCAACTGATCTTACGAAGGAGTATTACAGGAGCTTACAGGTGGACACGATTGAAAAGTGTTTGCAGGTTCTTGGTAGGAAACCCAGTGCTCTAGAAGCGCTCGCCACCATCTGATCAATATGAGAGGTGAAACAGAATTTCACATCGAAAACGACACCCATATCCTTCACCGTAGTGCGTTTAGTCAAGGTGGAGCCATTTATGATAAAATTGAAAAGAGTTAAATTTTTAGATCGCCTCGATATATGTAGTCGAAGTCTGTTAACCATGCACCACTGACTGACCATATGGATACTCGATTGATAGGCTACATAATCCTCGAGTGCGTCGATGCAGTAGAATATTTTTAAAAAGTCGGCATAGGCAAGAGAGTTGCTGATCAGATCGTTAATAAATAATATGCATGACAATGGGGTCCGATGTAAAACTTTCAGTTTCAACAAATTGACGACAATCGGGTAAGTTGCTAATACTAAGTTAAATTTACTAAAGAAACCGAACGGGTCAGATGCCTTTCGAAGTAATATGTGATGATAAATTTGATTAAAAGCTTTGCGAACGTTAGTGTAAATAACATAGACTCGACTTCTGCTGTTAAGGACGTCGCAGACATAGGAGGAAATGAGCAGACATTTATCATACAAGATCTTCTGGAAAAAAA
>JAEQML010083541.1:0-10439 GCA_016904865.1 Pissodes strobi | reverse complement strand
AAAAGTGTGACATCCATCACTAAGGACATGTTTGTACAGGAATATCCAACGAGGACTAGACAAGGCGATTTTTTGACTTTCCCTGTACTTTTATAAGAAAAACTGAAATAGCCATCTTATGTAATTTTCTCCCGCGAATTCGGATATGTTCAGCAAAAAACAATTGAACAACAAATAAAAGTGCTAGAGGTCACTTTGATATTTTTTTAAAAGAATTACCCTGTATATTACTACATTTTTTGACTCTCTAGAAAAATCTAAGCACATTTTGTGTATAATATCCTATACCTATCTTTAGCTGTTTACCAAATATACACAGTTGAAAGTCGGGTACTTTGACACTTTGACAGGCTCTAAAATCTAAACCGCACAAGATCAAAGAAAACGGTTTGCACATTCCTATCTTAAGTTTTCATAAACTATCGAATGACAGTATCTTGGAATTTAATCTACGGATAAAATTAACCAGAACTTTTAAACCTCCGGTTAAATTCAAAGTTACTCTCATTCGATACCTTATGAAAACCCAAGATAGGAATATGCCCGACTTTCAACTGTCAATATTTGGTAAACAGCTAAAGATAGATATAGGATATTATACACAAAATGTGTTAAGATTTTTCTAGAGAGTCCAAAAATGTAGTAATATATAGGGTGTTCCATTTAAAAAAATATCAAAGTGACCCCTAGCACTTTTATTTGATGTTAAATTGTTTTTTGCTGAACATATCCGAATTCGCGGAAGAAAATTACATACCTAAGATGGCTATTTCAGTTTTTTCTTTATAAAAGTACAGGGAAAGTCAAAAAATCGCCTTGTCTAGTTCTCGTTGGATAACCCTGTACATCTACATCTAATGAAGTTATAGGACAAAATTCTAATTTTGGATCTAAAGCAGGTTCATAGCCAAATTCCAAATTATTTACAGTGTTTTCTGACACTATGTTTACGATCTGCTTTAAAAGCTGGGTTTTGTTCTATTAAAATTTCCAACTTTGCCACTACTGTTTTTCCTACCCCACCTCGTATTTGTTTGCAATTTTGTATGCATGAAAATCTAATGTCACCTTAGGCCGCGTGACGCCTGAATATAGGCAACTATCTTATTTGGAATTGGTTGCCTATATTTTGACTTTAGAAAGAACCTTATCATTGCGCATGGTTATGATGTCACATCCGCTTGCACATTTCCGTTCCATTTGCCGAGAGTTACCTTACCCACGTCAAAAAAGTTTCCTGGAGCCGCGGACATCGCATGCTAAGCGAGGGCTCTACCATCTGAGCCACGCTGCGGATGGAAATACGTGCGTAAGAAATGAGTTAAATAAATGATTAATCGAATTAATTCGAAAGGGTAATCCAGATAAGATTTTAAATACCTTATTGGCCAAAGTCGACTTGAGCCGACTTTACCCGAATGAGCTTTTAAGTTCCGAGTGTGACGGCTCATACCCAGGAAAAAGTGTGCTAAACGCGCCTAAAGAGGTTTTCACTTCAAAAATATCGTTACGGTAAAAGAGTTGATTGTTTTCAATCATATTTCATATGCAGTTATGCAAATGGCAGCACATAGCCTGCAGATCAAGCAAATGAACCCCGAGAGCCGTATCCTGATATCTTGTGTCTTAATAAAACGTCGATTATTAAATTTTGATAAACATGCCCTTGATGCCTTATTTATTTGCAGCAGTTTTAAAGTTACAACTTTTTAACCTTGAGGTACTGTTTCACTCATTAACGTTTCAATTATTGCTCAGTTTATATGCCACATTTTTTCTACCACATTTCCTTAGTTGCCAGTACGTTTCGCTAACACTATAGCTTACCTGTGTAGAAGTAGTGAAAATTTGACAGGATGTTGTCCTTTGTTGTCTACTTGTTTAAGAAATTTCCAAATTAACTCAAACTTTTAGACGTACCAATTTCGTTATTATTAATTTTTGACATCATTTGTTAATATTTTTATAAATGTACCATCAGCTAAGCTACCAAATGACAAAATATTGTTAAAAAAACCCACATTATTTCAGACTTTATATGCATATCAAAAACCATCGCTGTAAATGTGAAAATACATTTTATATTGGCTGTAAACAAAGGCACTGCAAGTCATATGGAATCACAGAGGGGAAACCCATCTTTAATACGGCGTCGTGTTAGCCCTAAAACTTTGGTGATAGGGCGATAGCTATAAGCTAAATATTTAAGTTATGGCAGCACAAGAGAAGAGGCGCTAGCCCCTTCTCTTGCCACCGTAAACTCAAGTCCAGGGTGATAGGTGGGGGCTTTCCAGAGCTTTCCGGAGCGGAGGAAAGAGGCAATTGGGGAACTTTTTTAATATTTGAAGGTCATGCTATCATATCCTTGTAGATTGAAGGTTACAAATATGGGATAGATCTGTATAAAATATATTCCAAACTTTCCCAACGTACCTATTCTCAATTTTGTGTAGGGGGCACTTACAAATCATCATGGTTTGAATGCAGTGAGGAGGTAAAAGTAAGGAGAAAATTTAATACAAAATCAGCTTAATTTTAAAGAAGTAATACCTGGAATATATCGATATAATTTTTGACTGTACTTTTTGTATGTACAATGGTCCATGCAAAATATACAGGGTGATTCAAAAATCGATCACGAAACTTTAGAAGGTGATTCTTCATGACAAAATAAGGGTAGAGCTTCATATAAATTTTATTCAAAATGTCATTCGTTTTCGAGTTACAAGCCGACAAAGTTCACTTTTTTATTTTTTGTTTTTTAAATTGTTTGGTTACGGAAAAACCGATTCGACTAATATTTGACACATAGACTAAGTCGATGGCGCTTCATCATTTTACTAACAATTCACATTGATTGTGTGCCGCTAGAGGGCACTTTACCTACATTGAAAATTGTTTTTTGTCATAATTTTTTAGTTTTGACAGCTACACTAGTTTTTAGTATGTTTTCTCAAAGACTGTTGCAAAGCAAAAGGTGCTCTTCATTTTACTCGCTAAATCCGACCGTTTAGTTGTAAATCACTCTTAAAAATTAAATGGTAAATTAATTTGTCTCATGTCATTACCACCAGCTACCAGGTAAGTAGATATCAAAGTATACTCGAGCTGTCATTTTAACATGAAATAAATTCGCTTTTTAAACTAATTTACAATAAACTTAAAATAATAATGGCTAGTCATCAGTATTCAAATATCGAATATTGTGATTACGTTTAATGGCTAAAAATTAATAAAACATTACAAAACAAACTAAAAAGGGTTCTCAAAATGTCCCCCATTTTCTTCAATACATTTCCTAATACTCTTCAAAAAATGTCGCCTAACTCGATGAAAAATTCCCGGTGTTTCTTTAATAATTTGGCACTTTTCGATTATCTTTAAACGAAGATCCTCGACGTCAATGACTGGAGTATCGTACACTAATTGCTTCAAATGACCCCAGAAGAAAAAATCCATAGGATTAAGGTCTGACCTCGCTGCCCATTCCAATGGTCCATTTCGTCCTATCCATCGCTCAGGATACGCTTCATTTAAATACTGCCGTACACGTATACTAAAGTGGGGCGGAGCTCCGTCTTGGAGCAACCACATGTTGGCCCTTATTTCCAATGGCACATCTTCCAGATACAATGGGAGACGATTTTGGATAAAATCTAGGTATACCTCACTAGTTAATGGCCTTTCAAAGAAATTGGGGCCAATAAGGTAATCTCCTATTATCCCTGCCCACACATTCAGTGAAAATCTGCGCTGATGTTTCATTTCTACCGCATTGTGTGGGTTCTCGTAAGCATATGTGTGGATGTTATGCAGATTTGTTATGCCATTGCTTCGTCAATGAATAATATGTGGCGAATTAGTCGATTATTGCGTTCATACTTAGCTAGGATCTGATTGCACATTTCCAACCGTCTCGGCCGATCATCGTCATAAAGAGCCTGCACCTTTTGCGAATGAAATGGATAGAGTTGTTCTTCTCTTAGTACTCTCCATGAACCAGCTTGACTGAGCCCTACTTCATTCCCAATTTTTCTAGTACTATAGTGCCTGGATTATCTTCAATAATTTCAAGTACTCTTTCTTCTTGCTGCACATTTCTAGCATTCCTAGGTCTCCCCTATTTCCATTATAACTTTTGAAGGAACCATATTCCGCAAGCCTCCTGTGCACACTGGAAAATGTTTGAGCATGGGGGATATTTCTTCCTGGATAATTCTCCATATAATATCTTCTTGCCAACTCTGCATTACCATTTGCTTTTCCATAACAAAAATGGATATCACAATATTCGATATTATTGATGATTATCCATTATTATTTTAAGTTTATTGTAAATTAGTTTAAAAAGCGAATTTATTTCATGTTAAACTGACAGCTTTAGTATACTTTGATAGCTACTTACCTGGTAGCTGGTGGTAATGACATGAGAATAATTAATTTACCATTTAATTTCTAAGAGTGATTTAGGTCTAAATGGTCGGATTTAGCGAGTTAAATGAAGAGCACCTTTTTTAAAGGCTTTGCATCAGTCTTTGAGAAAACATACCAACAACTAGTGTAGCTGTCAAAACTAAAAAAATTATGACAAAAAACAATTTTCAATGTAGCTAAAGTGCCCTCTAGCGGCACACAATCAATGTGAATTGTTACTAAAATGATGAAGCGCAATCGACTTAGTCTATGTGTCAAATACTAGTCGAATCTGTTTTTCCGTAACCAAACAATTTAAAAAACAAAAAATACAAAAGAAGCTCTTGTAACTCGAAAACGAATGACATTTTGAATAAAATTTATATGAAGCTCTACCATTATTTTGTCATGAAGAATCGCCCTCTTAAGTTTCGTAATCGATTTTTAAATCACCCTGTGTATTATCAAGTATGATTGCTTTAAATGAAATATCCATATTTTTATTACATATTTCAGTTCTGCAAAATTTCTGAGCTTATTTTATCTAAGGAATAATTGTTGAGAGGCTAAATAAAATCTAAACGGTCTGATTAGAACAAGCTAATTTATACTGTTCTAGGTTTCTTATATAGGGTTGCCAAGATTTTCATGAGCCAAGGGAGGACTTTTCCAGTGGCGGCTCGCGGCTTTGAAAAATGGTGACAAGCTATCCATTCCACTGCTTAATTTTTAAAATAATTATTACCGTTGTTTTTTAGGTAAATCATCAAAAAAAAAGTATGTGCTTTATAAGCACAGCACTGAAGTGAATCTTCTGAATTAGGAATTTGGTTTTTTTTTCAAAGATTTTTTGTTCAACTTTTGCCCCAGGTTTCGACACTTTTTTTTTAACTTCTTTTTTCAAAAAGCATTTTTTTCTTTCCATTTTACCATCTTCGACTTCATAGGTCAACTTTTTGGCCTTTTTTCGCCGAAAGCCGCGTTTCTCTAACTTTTTTTAATATATTTTTTTCTTATTTTGTTTTATGATATTTTTATTAACTTTCCGAACAATATTTTACGTTTTTTTCAAGGTTTCCCATTTTTTCGAAAACTTTTGGGTATCCGGAGAGGGTGGGGGTATAATTCCTTACCCCACAGATGACCCCGTGAAACGCGGTTATTGAAACGGGGTCATCGCTTGTCAGATTTTCGATCCGAGGCTATGTTGGAGAGATGTCGACCAGAAACGGTTTTTCCCCAAAATCCCCCTTAAATTAGGGCCTCGGTCCCCTCCCATATGGTCAAAGGTAACCTCCATGAGCCGCACCTATCATAAAAATTTTACTCCGTAACTCTACCCGTTCTTCCGAATTTAATTATTTAAGCTTTTCTTTCTCCTCCCCCTCCTGTCTTCTGAAGGTGGGGGGGGAGGGGGAAGGGTGTCGCCTGTACTTACTTGAATAATAAAAACATAGGTTAACTCGATGGTTAACTTTTAAAATGGAGATCAATTCGAGGAAAAACATGTTGGATTAGGCTTTCTAGACGTACTACTTTTTTGGATGCAATACCCCTTTTCTATATGGAATTTTGAAAATATCCTTTTTCTAAAAATCCAGAATTGATACCCAAAATAGCCCATTTCAAGACGGGCGTATTTGTTAAATAAAAATTAATTTTTAACTCCGCTTCTGTGGAAGTCGAGCTTGGCATCACCTATCGCATCAGCACAAGCTTAAATTTAAAAAACATTTGTATCGAATTTGGGCGCGGTTGGGATTTTATGGCATTCTTTGTTCGGCGAAAACTGAAATTTTGAAAATATTGTAAGAGATCTACGTTTAGTATATATTGGAATAGAGACATGTACTCCATCGAATATTATTTGACGCCACTCAGAGGCCGTTGTGCCAAGTTTCAAATGGTACTATGGAACTACTATTTGAGCACGAAAAATCTTTTAGCAGTGGTAACATGGTTTGAGATTGATTTGCTATTTTATTATTATTTTTTATATTTTTTTTGCAATAATATTATAATAGTGAAAAAGGAGGACATTTCGGTGACAAGGGAGAAAGGAGGACTCAACGTTTTAAAGAAGGGTCCTCCCGAAAGGAAAACACTTGGCAACCCCACTTATGAAGTTGACTTTTGATTTTGATCGTAAATTCGTCGAAAACGGAATATTTATTAATCCAACTTAACCTTACGTTTAACTAGGAAGAAGGATTACTAAAAACTAAAACAGAAAAATTCAATTAATTTTGTTACCGTTTAGTTTTATATTCAATACGAAGATTTTGTTTCACTTAAATCAAAAGCATCTTTAATCTCGTATCTTTATACATATGTACAGCAATTCCAGCTATCTAAAAAATAATAAACTGATTTCTTACTTTTACGTTCGCATTATATTCAAACCACTAATTTTGATTTGTAAATTTAACTCCAAGGAATGCATGACATTCAAAAATTGTTTCGAGATTAAGACAAATGACATGAAAAAAAAAATACATTGAAGATGTTTCTACCTACATTGAATTCTATGACTGCGGATGCTCTTATGTGAACTTACATATTAAAAGCCTTAAAAAATGTGGATTTTTTAAAATAAAAAATGTGTTGTGGAAAATATGTTTTAAATTGATGTATAAGTAGCTATGAAACATTGATTACCTGCCATCATCGTAAGGCCTCGGATTCTGATTGTATGGGTCATACGGTCGCTGGTTGTACCCTGAACCTGATTGGTAGCTAGCTTGATAATATCCTCCAGGGAAGTACGAAGCATTAAACCTATCCACACAACTTCTATCTATGTCGCTGGAACATGCCCAACATTGTAGTGCGTCACCTAAAAATGCACGAATATCGTTATGAACAGGAAGTATTGATGCTTTTATCTGTCGGTTGTACGTAATTCCACTTTTTGCTCTACCAAACCAAATAAAATTAATTTGGCTATAATCAAATGTCGATATTCTCTGAAAACTAAAACATAAAAATGGTTCATACATGTTATTTGTATCCAATAAAGGTTACAAGGCGTGAACGTTAAAAAGCGTTGGGTTTACAAAGAAAAGTGTAAAATGTAAAAAGAGATAAAACACTGTAGAAATTACACTCCTTTGCATATCACTTCAATTTTTCAAAGCTTTTGCTTATCAAAGACTTTTTTAATATTTTAATGCAAAGGTACCCTAATCTAAAACTAGTCTCTTGTGCGAGGGATGAGAAGCTTTAGCAGAATTCGGGCCATATATTGAATGCCCTTGCTGATCTATGAAGAGGGTACATGCCACATGGTACTGTCAAGAGAGGACTTCATTTGAGAAGGGTGCGGGGAGTCTATGAAACCTCTCTTCATCACCCCAGTAGGAGTAAAACGTTGGCTAAAGTGTAGCATCAGGTTTATCGCTCAGCAGTCTTGTTCAGGGAATAAATAAAAAAATTTCTCTGAAGCCACATCCAGATCATCTTCAAGGCGTGGTAGATGCAGGCATGCCGATGCGGGTGGTAAAATTGTCAAACCATATTTTATTTTTTGTCGATATTCTCTAGGCCTAAGGTTGACCACTAGGCCACAATTAAAATTAAACCTAAACGTTACGCAAGACTTTTAAATAATTGAATGACGTTTCCTTTATCGTCGACCAAGCAGATCAGATTGATTTTCTTCTATAAGTTATTATAGGATTTACAATGGATTTGTATTGTTAGGAAATTCGCATTTTAATTTAAAAAAACACTGTTACAATCTATGGGAGTGCCAATATACCGCGAGGTATTATTTTTTTGTGACAATCACTCTTTGTTGAACATTGGCGTGCCGTGCGGGGACAAGGGTGTGCTTCTACCCCTCCGCCCCATGTATACAATGTCCGCCAGAAAGTCTGTGCGACATAATATGGGATTTTTTATTATTAGGTTTAGAAAAAAATCGATTCGCTCCCACTTAAAGGGCAAAAAAAACTTTCACAACCCCGATTGTCATTGGTTGTCTACTGGGAAATCTCAATTTTCTTTATGTCGTTTGACAAAATACGAAAAAAACTTACCTAGAAAACGTATTTGGAATTTAAATTTATGGCCTCGTATAGAATTTTAAATTATTAGAACAGAAGTAAAAATTATTAATTTATTTTCAATAAAAATAGGACTTTCCTGGTAAAGCCGTTTTTATTGAATACAAAATACCTTCCTCCATAAGCCAAAACAAATGGTTCAAGGTAAATATTTTTAAGTATGTTAATGTTTATTTGAAAAGGAAAAACAAGAAATGATTATTTTTCTGAAAACCGAACTGTAGCATAACCACAATTCAAACACCTTCACGCGAGGTTCCAAGGTAGGTATACATTTTTATTTTTTACAAACAGCACGGCAACGGTTATTGTTTATCAAAATACAGTAGAAGAAAAATCATTGGATTGGTAATTATTTTTCTAAAAATGTATTCTATCGTTTTTCAAAATCTCAAATAAACCTTTGTAAGTGTTTTTAAAAGATAAAAATGTATACTTTGGAATCACTCGTTAAGGTAGATATTTAAGTTAATTTTCTGAAAAAAACACATTTTTTTTTTTAGTTTTCTATACAAGTACATATTAAAATGCTTAAAATATAAAATATACACTATAAAATATTTGAATTAGTTTATAAAATTTATTTTTAATTGAAGAAGAAAGCATTTACCAACAGGTGGTTTTATTTTCTTTAAAATTAAGCTTTTTCATTTATGCTTAAATAATTTAAAATTTTTTATGTGACCATAGAATTAAATTTAAAATACGTTTTCTCTATAGCATTTTGACAAACAGACTTTTGGCCAAATGATATAAGGAATTTCAAATTTCCCGCCAAATCACTATCAGGGTTGTAAAACCTGGTTTTTGGATTGCAAGTGATTCATAGTTGAACTGCCAATGCCGCATCAACTTTTTTGTATATCTGATATTAAACAAAGTTCCCATATGGCGCTACTCGTATGCTGACAAAAGAGTGAAAGACCTTTTGGCCGTTTAAAGTCAAGGCTATGGGATATGGCCCATCAAATTCCATCGTCCTCCTCTAGGCTGGAGAACACCGAAGTACAAAGTCTGGAGCTGATCAATGACAGTTTGTGACAAGAGGGGCTGCATTGTATTAGCAGGCAGGAAAGTCAAACTAGGGAGAGCAGTTTTACCACGGGGAGTGACGCCTCTGCCATTCCGAGTTGCCACGGGATGTGCCGCATCAAATTCCATCGTCCTCCCCCAGACTGGAGAACATCTGAGTACAAAGTCTGGAGCTGATCAATGACAGTTTATGACAAAAGGGGCTGCATTGTATTGGCTTACTGGAATGTCAAACTGTTGAGAGCAGTTTGACCACTGAGAATGACGCCCCCGCCATTCCGAGTTGCCACGGGATGTGGCCCATCAAATCCCATCGTTTTCCCCCAGACTGGAAAACGCCAAAGTACAAAGTCTGGAGCTGATCACTGGGGAGTAATCCAGCAAACCCCTTTTTTACCCCTGTCTGAGGCCGCAAGCGGCCCTAGGTGGTAGATGCATACGCCTTCTCGCGTCGTCCGGTGAAAGACCACCCCACCAGAACTGGAAAGCGCTAAGTGGTTTTCCCAAATCACTTTCCCCTTCCGCGCTGATGTTCCCGGGTTCCACAGTAGGAATAGGAATAGGAATGGACATGATGGTGCTTCCAGGATCAAAATATTGCGGAAGTAAACTCCCCGGCCATTAGGATCTCCGGGCGCTGGGTGGCCCGCATTTCACAGACAGTAAAGATACCGAACCAATTTAGAATATATTTCTGTAACATAAGAGGCCTAAATACAAACATAAATTCAGTACACCAACATCTACAAGCAAATAGACCACACATACTAGCCCTTACAGAAACACAAGTATGTTCAACAACAACAACAGTGAACTACCCCTATCCTGGTTACGACTTACATACCCGATTTAGACACTAAGTTCGGAATATGCCTTTTTGTCCGAAGCGACCTTTCATGTCACCGCGAGGAAACACTCGAACCGAAC
>JAEQML010083540.1:0-10440 GCA_016904865.1 Pissodes strobi | reverse complement strand
TATTTCCCAGGCAGCGTTAATTGCAGAAAAATGCATTAAAATGTACATCTAGCATATGCAGAAATATGAAAAATTAAAGCATTGGTAACTATTAAAATCATTAATTCTATAAAAACCAAATACTAGCTGAACAAAAAACTCCCACTAAATAATAATGAGCAAAATAATGTGTTTACAGATTTCAGACGTTCTAAAATAGCTGAAGAAAGCAGAAGGAAAGGAAATTCTTAAATAAATTATATTCACTAAAAAAGTATTGTTCTTCTGGATTAGATGGAATACATACATACATTCTAAATTTGTACAGGGTGGGCAAATAAGCGAGATAAGCGGCTGTATCTCAGAAACTACTAATCGTAGAGACTTGGGGTAAAAAATTATATAACTATAGTGACCAAAAGAAAACACGGGAAATAATTTTCAAGTTCATACCTCTACCACTATACGCAATAGCTATGGTCGGGTAGAAAAATGCATTTTACTCAAAACTGTTCTATTATAAGTTGATAAAGGATACCACCACTGTAATCCTCGTGAAATTTTGCATCTTTTTTGATCATCACTTTTGATTCTAGGGCATGAAATAAGGGCGGGGGGGAAGGGAGAAATCTGACCGATTGAAATGCCTATAACTTTAGTTTGACTGAACATATTTGAGCAAACTAGGTCTCGTTTGAGAGAGGAAACCTTGCTTATTAAGAACAATGTATACCCATGATAAATTGCTATTTGCTTCTCCCGCTAGGGGGCGCCAATTCACAAGTTCATGGTTTTTTAAAATTTTTCTCCGGAATTTCAAATATAATGATACCATTCTTTGAACAGAAACAGAAAGTAGATCAAATTTGCAGGAAAAAAATCTCTAAACCGCATATCGATAACTTCACGCGTTCAGGAGTTATTGCCAGAAGAGCATTTTTTAACAATGCATGCATTGAAAAAACGAATAAATTTCGAACTTCTGTGGTCAAGCATCTGGAATCTTGAATCTGGAAATGGTGAGAGGGTGGCCTTGAAAGGCCGCGGCACTTAGGCCCCATTGGACCCCCTGTGCGTCCTCTCTAGGTCAACCAATCCATCTAGGCCATCGTCCAGCCTAGTGTTGTAAAAAAGGCGGCGATGTTGCCCGAGGAGGCTGTTCTAAGAAAAGCCATGGTTGGCCATCGTTCTCCCAAAATGGATTCCCTTAGTTCCGAAACAGCGTCGCAATTGCAGAGCAGATGCTCTACTGTTTCGTCCTCCTGTTCACAGCCTCTGCATATAGGTGTCTCGCATAATCTCATTGTGTGGAGATGTTTCCTTAGCTGGCAGTGTCCAGTCAGAATCCCCACCATGAGTCGTAGAGTCTTCCTTGACATATCCAGGTATGCTTTTGCTGCAGACTCATTAGGGTAGCTTAAAAACTCCCTGGCCAGTCGAAAGTTAGTTGTTTCGTCCCATCTTGCCCTAAAGTCTTCATGGGTGATCTTTATTATCATATGTATCGTCGTCGCGACAGGTAGGTTTGAAGGGCCGGCTCCGATAATGTTTGAACCGGCGGCCTTTCTAGCCAATTTGTCCGCTGATTTGTTACCTTCGCACTGTGCATGTCCTTTAACCCAGCACACAGAAATTCTCTTTTTGCGGGCAGCATCCTCCAGTGAATTATGGCATTCTAGTACTGACCTGGCTGTAAGTTTACAACTTTTCAAGGCCAGTAGTGCTTGTCTACTATCCGTGTAGATTTTAATAGTCTTGTTCTCAGTATTCCTGCGAACAATCTCTTTTGCGGCTATGGATATTGCAGCAATTTCAGACTGAACTATGCTTGCGTGTCCCTCCATAGGCCATTTAAGTTCAATTCGCAAGCTTCGGGAGTAAATTCCACAGCCTGCTCCTTCCTTGGTTTTTGAGCCATCCACGAAAATGTTAACCGCATCTTCGGTTATAGGCTCAAATGGTTTTATTTGTACATCATATAGTCTGTCGAAGACAAACTTGGGAGGTATGCTATCTGCACTTACCTGCAGTAGTGGCAGTCGTAAGGTCAGGCCACAGGTGGCGTCTAGTCTCTCCACATTCTATGCTGGGTTGCACACCAACGACTTTGAGCCTTAGCAATGCAGTCAGAGCCACCTCCCTTAGATAAATATCTAGGGGAGACAGGCACAACATTACTTCCATGGCTCTGGTTGGGGTTGTTCTCATAGCTCCCGTTACAGTTAGGCAGGCAGTTCTCTGTACCTGACTGAGCTTAAGCATTGCCGTTTTTTGTTGACTCTTGGGCAACCAAACTACGGCTCCATAGGCAATCATAGGTCTTATGATGGCAGTATAGATCCACATTACGACCCTGGGTCTCATCCCCCAGGGTTTACCCACGGTCCTGCGGCACTGTTCATAAGAGATGTATGCCTTCTTTAGTCTTCGTTCTAAGTGAAGATTCCAGGTTAATTTAGCATCGAAGGTGACCCCAAGGTATTTTACCTCAGATGCAAAATTTAGTTGCGTGTTTAGGAAGGTCGGAGGTCGCAGTGGCTCCATCCTCCTTTTTCTGGTGAAGAGCACCATCTCCGTCTTCCTGGGGTTTACAGACAGGGAGTGCTCCCTGCACCACTTTTCGACTTTCGACTAAGCGAAGGGCACTCTGCATTCGATTGCACAGAACTCCTTCGAACTTTCCGTTGAGCAGTATCGTAAGATCGTCTGCATATGCATTGGTGTAGAATCCATCTGAGTTGAGGCGATGCAAGAGGCTGTCGAGAACAAGGTTCCATAGCAGTGGCGACAGAACGCCTCCCTGCGGGCAGCCTCTGGCAACGATGCCTCTCACTACAGTATCTTCCACCTTTATTTGCACGCGTGTCTTCGAGAGCATGTTGAAAATCCAGCCACTGACAGCAGGAGGGACGCCCCTGTTTGTTAAGGCAGCATTGATTTTTCCAAAGGTGGTTTTATCAAACGCACCTTCAATATCAATAAATACACCTAAGGTGGTCAAGCATGTCATGGCTATTATAAAAAAATATATATTATCAAAGATTATTATTAAACAATCATTTAAAGGACCGAATTCGAATAAAACATTTCAATTTAATGTCTCATGTGTTCAAACCGCCTCCCATCATGTTGCACACATTGTTTCAATCTTTGTTGGGTGGAGAAAATTGCCGCTTCGATTTCAGCCGTCGGCAGTTGAAGAAGGATATGGTAATTAATGTAGTCTTTTAAAATATTACGAACAGTAGTTCGTGATATGCCCAAGTTTGAAGATAATGCCTTAGTTCCTCATGTTCCTATCTGCCTATTATACTCTATGTATGCCAGGACATTAATAATATTGTCTTCAGTTCTTCCATTGCCACGCCTACAGAATTTAGGACGATGAAAACTGCCAGTATCGCGTAATCGCTGTGCCAAGAGTGGAAAAAATTTGACTTTTCTTTCAAAGAAGTTTGTTTTTCGTTTATACGGCCTATTAAATGTGTAAAAGTATAAAAACATACGTGTGAATTACTGAGTCCGAAATTCGTCAGTAAAAGGGCAAACTTTTTATTTTATTCTACTCATATTGCCAATTTTGGCTGATATTTTAATTTAGGAGAAAGATCACGATAACTATTATACTAAAACTGGGTACCTGAGATAAGCTTCGTTCAATTGTTGCACCAAATTTCTTAAAATATTGAAGCAGTCCTAATTCACAATTTACACTTATTTCCGAGCTTATTTCCTATTATGTTATTATTATGGTATCATTAATGTTATTTTCATGATTGTTTTGATTATGTTTGTTAATAAAACATTTTTTACTTTAGTTATGGCATGTGAAAGGGGTTATTTTCAATACTTGTTGCACAATATACTATTATTTATTCTGACCTGCCTTGTCACAAATACATCAAAATTAACTGCCTATTCAATTACAACAAAGCATACAAACACATTTCCATAGCAACGCTTGATGAATATTAGATACCTGTGTCTTGCGTGTCTTGCAAGTTTGACGTTTACTTACATGTTAATACAATAGTATATTATTTTATATGGAGGAAAAGTGATACTTTTCATGGCGCGCTCGTGTTTAACAGCCGAACGGAGTGAAAAGTAACTTTTCCTCCAAATAAAATATGCTGTTTTTTCTTCAAATGTCGACAAATTAATGCAAAAACATCTCTTTTTAATAGTAATAATAATAATTAATATTAAAGATAAGTGGGTTCGCAAGGGGGCTTAGACCGGTGTCGGTGAATAGGCACAGGTTGTTGCTATAATAATGTAACATAAAGCTGTCAGTGGACACTGTCAACAATAATTATTTTTTTAAAATTGCGTCTTCGATTGCGTTTTAATTCCGTATTGATAAGCAGTTATTGGGTAAGTTCGATTAAATAATAACCAATTTTTTCCTAAAGTAGTGATTTTTAGAAATGCAGTGCACAAATTGAGTGATAAATACAAATTTTAGTTTAATAAATCTCGAGTTGTTGGCGCTTACTTTGTTGTTTGTTTGTATCTATGTTGCTATGACAACACTTTTACCTCCGCCGGCGGAAAAGTGAAAAGTAAAGATCCGGCGGAGGAAAAACGAAACTTCACGGCCGCCTACACAGTCGAGTAATGACGGATTTACTGACGTTTGAAGAAAAAATGTATTATGACATAATTTTGGATACGTAAAATTATAATAATTTTATGTTTATGTTTTGATTTCAGCATGAAAAATATTGTTCAGTATACGTCCAGAAACACCTTTTCCTGTGCTTGCACGACTTTCGGTGTTCGGCTACGCCTCACACCAGAAACTGTCGTGCGCACACCGAAAAGCTTAGTTTCCGGACTGGTAATGAAATATAATATGTGGCGTTCTCTAATAAATTATTTGTTAAAATTTTAGAGCATTCCTCTAAAATGGTCCGCTACAAAGTTTATTTTTAGAGGCGTGTTAAAAATTGCTTTTATTCTTTTTTTTTCACTATTTATTATGGCGTTTTATGATGTTAGGAGTGAGGCTTTGGTTGAAGAATTAATTGCAAAAGTAAATGTCATATTTCGCGAAGAGCACTAATTTCTAAAAATATGCATTGAAATTATTTCACAGAGCCGAGTTCAGATTACATCAGATAATCTTAAAGGGACACAGTGTCGAATTACATACCAGGGCCTTAGGACATCAAGGAATCGGGATCCTATATCCTATGTGTATGCAACTTTTTTCTATTGCTATTATAAAAAGAACAAAAGCATAAATCATATGAGTATAATAAAATAATATTGCAAGATAATTATAGATAATTTAATTGTAAAAAAAATTAGTTAGGTAACTGTTTAATGAACTGAACTGAAAAGCCACCTGACATTTTTATATAAAGATTCTTCTTCAAATACAGGAAAGAACTTTGCTTCTTAAACTTTAAACTAGCACTTTTACTATGAAATTATGTCAAATAAATTTAAACAAAATAAAACTTTCTCATAATTAAATATTTACTTTCAAAACAAATAAAAAAAATAATCTTGACAGGTTGCTCGTCGCTTGTGTTCGCTGAATTGAACTAAACAAGTGTAATTTTATTTCTCTATTTCTCTCTACTATATTTTTCACTTATTTTATATCGGCAAAATATCAATCAAATATCAACTTTAGCTGTTACATTGTAAGCGCTATTGTAGCGTTGTAAATGCTACCAAACCCAGAACTGCAGTTTCTTCCTTTTCACTGGTAGATTATCTTTACCTTATATTAGAACCTAACATACCTCTTCTGAACTTAAAATTTATATCCCAAAATTTAAAACATTAACTATTTCATACTTTGGAATATTGGAATGCACCCTACGTACTGGTATCGACGGATACATTACAAACTGCTCTGTGGTCGTCTTTCATTTTCCAACGTTCTCTTGACGAATAGAGAAGATATTTTTTCTTCAAACGTCAGTAAATCCGCCATTACTCGACTGTGTAGGCGGCCGTGAAGTTTCATTTTTCCTCTGCCGGAGCTTTACTTTTCACTTTTTCGCCGGCGCGGCGGAGTGAAAAGTGTTACCATAGCAACATAGATACAAACAAACAACAAAACAAGCGTCAACAACTCAAGAATTATTAAACTAAAATTTGTATTTGTCACTCAATGTGTGCACTGCATTTCTAAAAATCACTAATTTAGGAACAAATTGGTTATTATTTAATCGAACTTACTCAATAACTGCTTATCAATACGGAATTAAAACGCAATCGGAGACGCAATTTAAAAAAAATAATTATTGTTGACAGTGTCCACTGACAGCTTTATGTTACATTACTATAGCAACAACCTGTGCCTATTCACCGACACCGGCCTAAGCCGCCTTGCGAACCCACTTATCTTTAATAATTATATTATTATTACTATTAAAAAGAGATGTTTTTGCATTAATTTGTCGACATTTAAAGAAAAAACAGCATATTTTATTTGGAGGAAAAGTTACTTTTCATGGCTTGCTCTCTATTAACAGCCTCACTCCGTTCGGCTGTTAAACACAAGCGCGCCGTGAAAAGTATCACTTTTCCTCCATATAAAATAATATACTATTTTGGTAATTGACGTGGCTTTGTCTTCCGCACGCTGAGCGCGTAGGTAGGGAAAAAGACAAGTCTCGAAGTTAATATATTCTCGTTATAATTTTTGATCACTTCTAGTTTTCATATTAATTTATCATGAGATAAATTGGCAAGCACCCAGCCATCAATATTTAGTCGTATTATCGGTAATATCGTTCGATAAATAATGTACTTTATGTAAAGTGAGTTTACCCTTTTAAAAGGTAGGTTACATCCTTGTGCTTTTATACTATATAGTTAAAATTATTTATAATTTAACTAGGGTCTTTCCTTGGGTCTGAACCTCCATCCTCTGCCCGATCTTCCACTAGCCTAGAGAGTTTCTCCAGCTTAATTCCTGCCCATTTGAGACCTTTTTATCGAAGTAATGCTGCTGCATGGCGTGACGTGCAGCTTGACCGTAAGCAGTAAAGTTCTGATTGAGACCAGCCAAGTAGCCATATGAGTTAGGAAATATCCACCAACCACTGGCAGTGACTTCCAATTTTGTATGACCATATAGAAAGGACATACAAGTAGGCCCTATAATTACGTATCTTATTTTTATCGACCTTAGCGTTAAATGGCTTTGATTGTATTTTGTTGTATCTAATTACCGTTTCTTAACGTTATTTGAATAACGAATATCGACTTTCTTCGCTATCGTATTTGAGATTATCTTGGTTAGCAAATGTTTTTTGTGTATTACGTGCATTTACCTTAATGCTACGCCCTGCCTATCTCATTTTTATCGAACTTACCGTTAATTGACTTTTAATCGATTATTGAATTTTATTGTGCCTATTACTGTTGTTTATCATTATTTGATTAACTAATACCGACTTTCTTCACTGCCGCATCTGATATTATCTTGATTAGCTAATGTCTTGCTAATATCACTGTAATTACCTGACTTATTTTTTTGTATTTCATACATTTATCTAAATGCTACGCCCTTAATGTAGGTTATATAATTACTGATCTTGTTTTCTATCGAACTTAACGGTAAATGGCTTTTAATTGATTATTATGTTTTATTGTATCTATTACTGTTGCTTATCGTTATCTGATTAACTAATACCTACTCTCTACCGTATAAGATATTATCTTGGTTAGCAAATGTCACGCTAACACTACAGTAATTATATGATTTATTTTTTTATGTTTCGTATACTTACTTAAACGCTACGCGCTTGCTGTAATTTGCTATAAGCCTTATGTCAGTTTTTCAAACATAAGCAGGGTACCGAATTGAGCTCATTTCGATTTCCCCTGTAGATTTTCATTGACCATATCATATTTCCTACACAGGTTAATTTATTTGACAAAATATATATTTTTAACTGTTTATTTGTCCGCCGATATGGTCGTTGCCATGGGATTAATTTATAATCGATTTTTTATTTAGTGGATTAATTATTTATGGCGTTGTGTGACTGTCTGTTAGTTAGTCAGAACTTTATACATTTAGATTTTAGGTAGACAGTATTAATAGCTTAGAACTTAAGATTAAGACTTGATAATCTTATAATTTGGGTGATACTTATATGACAGAATCTTATTTATCATTTAAGTGCAATACTAAAAACTCAATTAGGTTTGAGACCTAATTTATTTTCCATTGTGCACGTTACGTCTGATAATAAATTTATTATTTAAATAAATAGCTTAATTAGGATCTTTGATGTTTATTTTGGTATGTTGAAGTCAATGTCATGTTGAGGTTATAAAAGTTATTTTCAGTTTTCCTAATATTCTTAGATATGGTATATTTCTAAATTTTACTACTCTACTTCCAAACCTTAAAAATCACTGATATATTTATAATAGAAAATTTAGTGGCACCTTCGCCCAACTGTCTAACTTAGGACCCACAACTATAAATATCAACACCCCAGAGTGAAAAAGGCATATGGACCGGTTGTTACGAAATAAACTAATCGTGTTACACTATATATACTAACACATCATATAATGATAGATTTAAAAAAATTATAATACATTTGACTCAGCAAAATGACCGTTGTTATTTGTTATCGAGTTGTTACTTGATATCTGGTATTTTTTTATACAAAAGATTAGCTTTGTTTTCGATTAGGTACAGTTTTAAAAGATTCAACAAAAAATATACAGTTGTTAATAAATAAGTCGACTTTTTTGCCTACGCTGTAGGGCACATGAATACCGAACAAAGAAGCACAGGAATACAACTCCATTTAAAAATTCTAGCAACTTTACATTTTTAAGGGTCGAGGAGTTATCAGTTAATTTCCGGGCGCGGATACAATTTTGCGTTAAGCTAACCAAGCATAAGAAGATGCATTAATGAAGTTATAAATGTCATTTATTACCATCTGTAACCAAATTGGATTACATTCCCTAATTCGTTGAACATGTTGTCAAGAACGAGTTTATAAATAAATACATGTTACGATGTTTAGATGAAGAAGAAGCATATATTTGACATCGATACATAATACATGTTTGATGCAAGATGCAAGTCAAAATTTTGCCTTCCTTGATTTATAACGTAAAGAGGCAAACAAAGCCTTCTATAAAACTAAGAGATCTTAAAGTAAGCAAGTAAAGTAATACACTACATTAAAAATAATAAAAAGAAAAATACAAATGATAAACAAATACAAATACACACTACGTGATGCTATGGATTGCACTTATATAGCAATAATATCTCTCCAGAAGCCTATCCAGCTTTGTCCTATTATTGCATAAAAGGATATTATAACATTAATTGTCAAATAATAGCAGAGAGCGACTATAACATTTTAAATATGAATGCTCGGCTGCCAGGATCTACCCATAATTCTGCCATTTGGCAAGCCTCAAATATAAAAGTAATAGTGGAAAATCTCATTCAAAAAATCTCATACTCTCCGCAACCCCACCTTCTAACTCCTTTCTCACGATTGTATACCGCAAAGTAATTGTAATTATAATTTTGTGAGGGCAAGAAATATTGTGGAAAAAGTTAATGGATTTTTAAAGTCAAGGTTCTCGTGTTTTTTTTTTTAAAGCAGTGGCACACACACTAAAGGGAGATCCTATGGCGCTCGACGAGCGGTGTGTATGCGAAGATGCTGATTGACACGGTTCTTGAATAGTTGTAGGTTGTAATTAGTGGGAAACCGATGTCCTGGGAGTGAGTTCCACAGTGATGCAGTGCGCCAGACAAAGGAGTTCTTGTAAAGCGATGTTCTAGGTGTTTCGAGTTGTACGACGAACTGGTGCGATCTTGCCGTCTGTCGTGACTGTCTGACAAGAGTTGCCAGGGGCGGGATGAGGCGGCCCAAATCCTGCCGTGAAAGTATCTGTAAAACAGAGACATCTTGGCCCAAGGCCAGATATACATAAGAGTTTAATGGGCTGCAGCCCAGGGCCCCCGAGTCCTAGGGGCCCCCGTTTCCCGGTAAAAATATGCATACAATCAATAAAATAATCAACCAAAGACTTAAAATGTTATGAGCAAATAAAAGAGTTTGCAGTACAAAAGTGTAGAATAGTTTTTTTATAAATTATATTATTGTTGTTATCTATTATGTTCATTTAGTAATACTCTGTTTTGTTTAAATTATGTTTAAGTGAAGAATTATTTATCGCTTTAATTTTTTGTTCAGCAAGGATTTCGTATGGTTTAAATTTTTCTGCATATATTTTTAATTATTTAGAGGAGGGATGGGAGGAGGGTCAGATATCGATAGCCCAGGGCCCCAAAAGGTCACGGTCTGGCGCTGTCTCGGCCACATGTCTGCGGTGTTCCAGACTATCCAGATTCCGGGTCAACTCCGGGTTGCCGACGAGACGCACAACTCTTTTCTGAATGGAATCCAGCAGCTTTAGGGTGTGCTTTGGTGCGGCACC
>JAEQML010083539.1:0-10440 GCA_016904865.1 Pissodes strobi | reverse complement strand
TCTTGTAATTCCTCGAGAAAAAGCAGCAAAATACGGCCATTAGACTGAATTAACTTTCCACATTTAACCATTTATTTGAATAACAGAATTTCTGTTTGCTGTTATAATCCCTAAAACCAGTTAGAATAAATCCGATGCCCTACTTAAATGTCGAATATAATGCGAGAGGGCGGAAAAATATACATAAGAGCATAACAATTTTGATCGTAAAAATATTTAACCAATTTCATTTGAAGAGCATTGAACCGATTCACAATAGGTTTAGAAATGTTGAGGAGTATATTTCTATTTGCACGCATCATTATTACTTTAGATCGAATTAGTTTAATATTACTGTAACTCAGACTTTTGAACATAGATACGAGAAATTTAGTTTAACTTATCTTATCTTTCCGCATAGAGTAACCCAAGATTGTCTTCCAAGATATCACATCTCACTGCTTTATCCAACAAATTCAATATTAACAAATTCTTAATTTTATAATATTCACAGTCGAGGTGCTGACATTAGGAGAGCCAATGGCGGAGTACATGAGCTAACACGGCCTCGCATTTTTTTATTACTATGGTTAATACTGTGAAAATTAAGCCCAAGCAAACCCATAGCAAAATAAACATATTGACGTCAAATGGCCATATAATTGTGTAAAGTCAACAGCTTGCTTTTAAATGTCACTACGTGGCCATATCACTGACTTTAGGGATCCCGCAGCCTAAAACGCTTTTAAGTGTTCTTTGCTTGAACATAAATTTGGAAACCATATTGCCAAAGATAATATTTTTATTTTAGCCTGAATATAATTTATTATATGAACCAAAAGTTATTTCAGGGGATGTGTGCCTGAATTTTTTTTCGTGGACGTTGTTTACCTAATTCAAACCTATAATTTAAGACCTTTGTCTGAACTTGCAGAAATCTTATTTACCTAGCCCAAACCTGTAAATTTGGTGATCTTTTGCCTGAACCTAATCAGGTATGTTAAGTACTGCCCGAAAATTGCAAATTTGGTGACCTTAGCCTGAACTTCATCAGGGACTTTATTTAGTTAAAAGTTAATCAGCAGCCTCAGCCTAAACCTGCATTTATGGAACTTCTGTACATATAATTTAATTTCCAGGCCAAGAGCGTAATTACTCATACGCGGCTACGGTAGTCCTGCCTTGACTACCTGCTCATCGTAAAACATATCCTTCATTGAAAAAAACCAATGCGATGCTTCAAATAAACCTTTAAACTTTTTCAATTTTCCTCCATATGCCAATTGACATTTTTCTATAGGCTTGTTCAGTCTAAGCGTTTGCTTATTTCTTGCCAAATAACGTCTGTATCGACGGCCTTGTTATGAAATGGCATTTCAGGTAACGGCTGGTTATTAGTGCCAAGCATTAAAATCCACGCGACATATCAAGTTGATTTATTGACAGTAACTTTCAAATCACCTTCCATGTCAAGAAATTTCCGTGTCCAACTATTCTCAAAAACAATTTTTGTCTATGGCTGTGTATGCATCTATGTATCTGTCTGTCTGTGTCACAGCATCTAGCGCTTTAAACGTTAACCCGATTTTGTTGATTATTGGTATTTGGGGTTCTCCGCAAGTTTTTAATTGTTTTCCCGATCCTCAAATTTAGGGTACTCAAGAAAACATTTTAAAAAATCGCCGGCTCACACGATCTTCTTCAAAATATAAACTCATTATAAGATAAATAAAATGTACCTGTTAGCTTTTCTGGGAATAATCGGATAAGGGCATTTTACCCTTGACAAGATACGAAAAAATTGGAATTACTCAAAAACTACTCAAACGATTTCTTTATTTTCAACATGTTTACTACGTTTTGAGACAGAAAAGGGCATTTCCCTGGTCTAAATTGTGAAAAAAGTCGGTTTTCCGTATGTATTTCTAGATCTGTGGTGACGTATCTTATTTATAATGGTTCTGTGGCGCTAAACTCCTATATAAATTAAAGCTATTATTATAAACCGAGAAAGTATGAGCTGAGCGGATTTACCGTACCGTTTGGTTCTTCTAGAAAAAAAATTCACAGTCCTTCACAAAGATGCAACCAGGGGAGACATTGAAAATGCCGAAGCAGAATGCATCGCTTACTAAATTTGAGATCTGAGAAAACTCATAATTGTGTGGAAATATAATAGTTGAAGTTTGTGTGAGATCAGGTTAGATTACGTAAGTTTACTTTACCAAAATATACCAAATAAATGCATATTACATAAAGTTCCGTTCTTTTTTACAATTTATAACGTTATAAGTGTAGTTGAAAAAGCAAAAGACCATTTGCATTCGATTCGTCTGACATTCCTCGATCTAACCATATGAGACACGACTACTCTGTCGTGAGAAAATAAAAGTCACCCTCACTCACCCTTAACACAATCTAATGTAAAAATGACTTTTAGCAGATTACGTAAGTTTACTATATTGGGGTTTGGAACCTTCGGCAACATGCACTAAAACGGAGTTTTATCCACAATACCGAAACAGAATTATTGCACTCGTCGCGCGTTTCGCTAACATGGTAAGCGAAACGCGTGTCGAGTGCAATAATTCTGTTTCGGTATTGTGGATAAAACTCCGTTTTAGTACGTAAGTTTAGTTTACCAAAATATACCACATACTACTTCAAGTTTCGATGGTTTTTAAAATTTACAACATTAGTGGTGGTTGTAAAAACTGCATTTGATTCGTCTCTCAATCACCGATCTAACGCGGTTAGTTTCACGTAGTATCAACTTATTTTAGTCATTTAAGTCAGTTCCAATACGTTATAATCAATTTTAATAGATTTGGTTAGTCGTCTAATCAATTTTCGGTTAGTTTCACTTAATCTCAACTTTTTGTATATATTTGAACCGGTTCCGTTATGTTATAATCAATTTTAATTGATTTGGTTAGTCGTTTAATCAACTTTCGGTTAGTTCCACTTAGTCTCAAATTATTTTACAGCTGGTTCCGTTACGATATAATCAATTTTAATATATTTGGGTAGGTTTGAGTTATTAGTTATCTAATCAATTTTCGGTTAGTTTCACTTAGTCACAACTTATTTTAGTTATTTGAGTCGGTTTCGATACGTTATAATCAATTTTAATAGATTTGGTAAGTTTTGGTTAGCCGTATAATCAACTATGCGTTAGTTTCACTTACTTCCAATTTATTTTACTTATTTGAGCTGGTTCCGATACATTACAATCAATTTTAATAGATTTGGTTAGTTTTGGTTTATCGTCTATCCGACTGCGGTTAGCTTCACTTAGTCTCAACTTATTTTAGTCATTGGAGGTGGTTCCGATACGTTATAATTAAGTTTACAAAATTCGGTTAGTTTTGGTTAGTCGTCTAATCAACTTCCGGTTAGTTTCACTTCGTTTCAACTTATTTTAGTCATTTGAGTCGGTTCCGATACGTTATAATCAATTAATGGATGTGGTTAGTTTGGGTTAGCCGTCTAATCAACTTTTGATTAGTTTCACTTAGTCTCAATTTATTTCACTTATTTGAGTTGGTTCTGATGCGTTATAATTAATTTTAATAAATTTGGTTAGTTTTGGTTAGTCGCCTAATAAACTTGCGGTTAGTTATACTTAGTCTCAAATTATTTTGGTCATTTGAGTCGGTTCCGATACGTTATAATCAAGTTTAATAAACTTGGTTTCTTTTGATTAGTCGTCTAATCAACTTCCTGTTAGTTTCACCTAGTCTCAAATTATTTATCTTATTTGAGCCGGTTTCAATATGTTGTAACCAATTTCAGTAGATTTGGTTAGTCGTCCAATCACCTTTCGGTTAGGTTCACTTAGTCTCAATTTATTTTACTTATTTAAGCCGGCTCCGACACACTATAATCATTTTTAATATGATTGTTTAGATTTGGTTACTCGTCCAATCACCTTTCGGTTAGTGTCACTTAGTGTCAACTTATTTAAGTAATCTCAACCGGTTCCGGCGCGTTATATTAATAGATTTGGTTAATTTTGGTTAGTCCAATCAGTTTCGGTTAGTTTCACTCAATCTCAACTTACTTTAGTCATTTGAATCGTTTCCAATACGTTAACAATTTTAATCGATTGGGTTTGTTTTGGTTAGTCGTCAATTCAAATTTCGGTTAGTTTCACTTAATATCAACTTATTTCATTTGAACGGTCACGATACGTTATAATTAATTTTAATAGATTTGGTTATTCTTGGTTAATCGTCGAATAAATTTTCGGTTAGTGAAACTAGTCTCAAATTATGTTACTTATTTGAGCTGGTTCCGATACGTTATAATCAATTTTAATAGATTTGGATAGTTTTGGTTAGTCGGCTAATCAACTTTCGGTTAGATTCGTTTAATATCAACTTATTTTAGTCATTTGAACCGGTTACGATACCTTATAATCAATTTTAATTGATTTGGTTAGTCTTGGTTAATCGTCGAATCAATTTTCGGGTAGTTTCCCTTAGTCTCAACTTATTTTAGTCATTTGAGTCAGTTGCGATACGTTATAATCAATTTTAATAAATTTGGTTAGTATTGGATATTGGATAATCGTCGAACCAACTTCCATTTAGTTTCACTAAGTCTCAACTTATTTTACTTAGTTATAATTAGTTTTAATAAATTTGGTTACTTCTGGTTACTCGTCTAATCAACTTTTGGTTAGTTTCACATAGTCTCAACTTATTTTAGTTATTCGAGTCGGTTCCGGTACGTTATAATTAAGTTTAATAAATTTGGTTAGTTTTGGATAGTCATCTAATCAACATCCGGTTAGTTTCACTTAGTATATATTTATTTTAGTCATTTCAATGTGTCTCGATAGGTTATAATAAATTTTAATAGATTTGGTTAGTTTGGGTTAGTCGTCTAATCAACTTTCGGTTAATTTCACTTAGCCTCAACTTATTTCACTTATTTGAGCTGGTTCTGATACGTTATAGTCAATTTTCATAGATTTGGTTAATTTTGGTTAGTCGTGTAATAAACTTGCGGTTAGTTTCCCCTTCATAGATCTGTGCTTAGTTTCACTTAGTCTCAACCTATTTTAGTCATTTGAGTCGGTTCCGATACGTTATAATCAAGTTTAATAAATTTGGTTAGTTTTGGTTAGTTGTCTAATCAACTTCCGGCTAGTTTCAATCAGTCTCTAGTTATTTTACTTACTTGAGCCGGTTCCGATACGTCATAGTGAGCTTTAACAGATTTCGTTAGTTTTGGTTAGTCGTCTAATCAACTTATTTTAGTCATTTGAACTGGTTCCGATACGTTCTTATCAATTTTATTAGATTTGGTTAGTTTTGGTTAATCGTCCAATCAACTTTCGGTTATTTGCACTTAGTCTCAATTTATTTTACTTATTTGAGCGGGTTCCTATACGTTATAATCAGTTATGCATAAACCGTAACATGACGTTCACTAAAATCTTCCGTGTCGTGATGCGACCTTGGAAATTCACTGTCAAGGAACCTAAGTATTCATCTGAACCGGCTCCGAGACGTTATAGTCAAATATAACGTTTCTGGTTAGTTTTCGTTAGGCGCCAAAATTCGGTTCGTTTTGGTTAGTTTTAACTTCCTTTAATTTTTGTAACCCATTTCGATACATTTTAGCCCCTTTTGGTGCTTTTGATTACTTTTGATTAGTTTTGGTTACTTTTGATTAGTTTTGGTTAGTCATTCATTCAACTTTCCGATATGTTATATCCAATTTTAATGTTTTTGGTTAATTTTGGTTAGTCGCCAAAATTCGGATAATTTAGTTCTAAAGCCCCTCCCATATTCTTCAGTTAACGTCGATAAAATTGTTACATTTTGTATAGCTTAAAGTCCATTGGCCCAGAAAAACAGAACGTGTTATACACGTTGCAACTATTGATATAGAAGATATTCAAATGGGAACTATTTATACTGAATCATTGAGAGCGTTTTTACCATCTGGTGTGGTGACCATTGAAAGAGGTATGCAAAACAGGTCATCAGACCAAGCACAAAACGTAGAAGACCGTTATGCATATTATTTGTTGGCGAAAGTTCGGTACCATGGCAAGCAAGAATTAACTCTCAAGCGTTTATTTTCGCCAAACAATAAAATCCACGAGGCATACCTATTTGGTTTATTGACAGTAACTTTAAAATCATCATCTATGTTCAATAAAACCTTTAAGTTGAAAACCGTATTATTTATAATTTGTACTTACTAAATTGCTTGTGATCTCCCTACATTCCTCAAAATGTACCGTCTCTAAGTACAGCATCCACAAGAATTTCATACCATTTCATATGAGGTACATACAGTGTGGAAAAAAAGTATGGACTACCCCTAATAATTAGGTTGTCTTTAGGTTTTATGAGAAACGCTCAAACACGTCAATTTAGTTTTTCAGTTTCCTACATTCCGACAAAATTCATTTGTTTTTTTACTGACATCTGTCAAAAATATGACGTCATCGACTTTTTTTTTAAATGGCAATATATGGCATGTGATACATCATTCGAAAGGTCTTTTCACACTCAGTATGTTCCTAGATTTTTGGCCGATTCTGTTACGCCGTTTCAAAATGGCGGCGCTTCAATAGTAAAAAATTATCTTAAGTTAACTCCCAGTAAAGGGAAAACTCTTTTTTTATTTCATTAGAAAAAGACGCAAACTATTGAGCATAGTTTTATTGATACTTACACTAAAACAGCGAGCAGTATTAAATAGAACAAAACAAGAACATAACAAAAAAAGGACAATCATAATTTATAGAAATATTAATAAAATAAAAAAGATCTGCTAACCATTACCATTCTTATGCGGCACTTTAAAACATCAATATTTTTTGGTCCATTTGAAAAAAACCTTAGATTTCAAATAATCCCACGAAAAAAAGTCCGAAGGGGTCATATCAGGTGACCTGGTGGCCATTCAACCTGACCCCGTCGTCTAATCCATTTTCCTGGGAACATTAAATCGAGATATTTTCGAACTTCTCTTGCATAGTTTGTTGTGGCCAAATATTTGGACTGGGCAAATCGGGATTATTGTGGTCAGGATAAAGAGTGACTAAAGCTGGCAAAAGATCAAACTGCAGAGAACCACCAGTAAGATTTCCTTCAAATAAAATTGGTCCTAACACTTTACCTTTCAAAATGCCTGCCCATACATTAAGTTTCTCAGGTGATTGATTATGAGCTTCTTGAATCCATTGTGGATTTTCTTTGGACCAATATCCACAATTTTTCCTGTTTACAGTACCGTTAAGGTAAAAAGTCGCTTTCATCTGAAAATAAGATATTGGCGGCAAAGTTTTCATCTTGATGACAAATTGGTTGCATGATTTCGCAGAATTGCAGTCTTCGGTCAAAATCATCCTCATTTAATTTGTGTCCCAGGCAGACTTTGTAAGGGTGGTATTTTTCTTTGTGCCAAATTGTTTGCACAGATTTGTGACTTACTCCCATATCAAGTGCTATTTCCCGACTGGCACTACGCGGATTACAATATGATGTCAAGCTGAATATTTTCATGTACCTTCGGCTTTCCACTTTCAGGTAAATTTTTAACACGGCCATGTTCCTCGTATTTTTTTAAAAATCTTGCAAGCGATGGATTGCGAAATCGGCGTTCGGTCTGGATGAATTTGATTAAAAAGTTCACGTACCTCGTTAGTAGATCTGCGACGATCTCCGTAACCAACCACCATAAGAGTTTCAATACGTTCTTTTTCACTGAGCGACACTTTTTGTTTATAAAAAGAAAAACATTTGAATACAAGACAATGATAGTAAAACTTACTAATGTTAGCACTTGTCAAACTGACAATAATTTTTGTTTGTTTATTTGATTTGTCTAAGCTTAATATGACCACAAACTGATTGCGTCGACATTGAGATATCGAATTTCTTTTTCCACGATGGATTTAATAACAAGCTCAGGCCAAGAAGCTTAATGGGACCGGCATTGAATGATACATTTTTAGGACTTTCTTAGTGTGATTGACAATTGATTAATAGTTTTGTTTTATAAATAAGATATTTCTTTTTACTGGGAGTTAACGTAAGATAATTTTTACTATTGAACGGTCGCCATTTTGAAACGGCGTGACAGAATCGCCCAAAAATCTAGGAACATACTGAGTGAGGAAAGACCTTTCAAATGATGTATCACATGTCATATATTGCCATTAAAAAAAAAGTCGATGACGTCATATTTTTGACAGATGTCAATAAAAAAACAAATGAATTCAGTCAGAATGTGGGTAACTGAAAAACTAAATTGACGTGTTCGCGCGTTTCTCATGAAACGTAAAGAGAACCTAATCATACGTATACTTAATACTTCTGATTTTAACATATACCTCTTTGGATACAAATCTGGGGAAGCTCATCACCTTGCCTGTATTTAGAAGAGCAGCGTCCCTGAAACGTCTATTCCTATATTTTATACTATTCATTACATTATAGAGACGTTGGTATTTAGTTAATGTTGCACAAATTGTATAGTTTCTTTCTCTGTCCACATCATTTCCGATGCGAAATCACTATGCCCATAACACGCTGCTATCTGTTTACAAAGTGATTAGATGCAGCAGCGTGGTAAAAAAGGGCATAGTTGCGACGGGTCTGACTACCAAACAGAAAAATATGACAGGTTTTGACTTCCTAGCACTTTTCAGTTGCACTTGTTATTAACACGAATCACTTGACGGATCCGTTTACTATTTGACAACTAAGGAGAGCCTATACAACCTGCGCTTGCTACTAATCAAAGTGTAAATCGGCTTTAACGTGAGCAAATTCACTATTGCCAGATTATTCCATATCAAAGTTGTTTTTCTATAATCTGCTTGACTCGCAATCTTTCCGGCTGTGAATCACAGAGCGTTATGTTTAGGTTTTGTTTCTTACAGCAGGTGGCATTTGTGTTTGTATAACTCTCTTATTATTGTTTTCACATCAGCCTTAATCACTAGTCCAATCCTGAAAAATCCAAATTATATTCGTCGCATCTATGTTTGGACAAAATGGAAACAGTACTTAATGGATCGTCTTAACTATTATTTTATTTTCGATTTGTTGCAAGTCCTATAACAGCGTCTATATCACCTCGGGGAATGGACAATTAAAAAGTAAATTTCAAGGGTTATTCACGGTGGAAACATTATAGCGTTTCAGTGACCAATGGTATAATACGCTTATAAACGCAATTAAACACTGACTAGGTGTTTAGGTTGTTGCCACTTTTTCGTGTAATATCGACACATCAGTACCTATGTGTACTAAATGTGATATTGAAGCCACCATCGACCTTGTAAAGCGAGTATTTTGAGTCAACTAAAAATTTTAATATATTTTCCATATTCCACTCCCAAGTCAAACTTCGATCACACAATTGCCAGACATGCGCACATTCGCATAGCACGAGTACATGGTTCAGAAAATGCAATTTTAAAATCACGTCGAAACTCTCAATCATGCACATTATGTATCTAATTTTTATTAAATCGAGCTACTAATGTTTGAAGTGCGTGTCCAATTATTAAATTATGATATTCCAGGGTCTTGTTAAATTCTCGTGACGTCAGCCATCCACTCAAACAGTAGGAATGAATGAATGTTTCAGATCATGTTTCTCTTTTTTTATAGAGGGAGGTTTTTGAAATTTTCTAGCAAGGGCACTGTGAATTGATGGTAATTGTACAAAAAGCTGAATATCCTATCAGTTCTAGATGCCGAAGAGCTTTTTATGGTTTTGACTTTCTTTATATCCTGTTGAGTAATCTACACCATCTCATAGATTTCGGCTGCCTCAAACATTTTTCTTGATATTGATTTCGTATTTTATTGCACTGTTTTACGAGACCCGTGAGGTGGCTCATAAACGATCAGATTTTGAGAAAGCTGAAAGGTAGTAGAAAGTAACACTAATTCATTACATTGCATTTCATTTATTTTTCCATTCTTATTGAAAAAAGGTAAACTTGTTTTGCCATGAACTTTTACTTTCCGTCTGTTTTGAAAATATAAACATATTTCACCTCTAGCAAGAAATTCAAGAACATACACATATTTTATAATTCTGCTCGCTACAAAATACGTTGCATAATGTAAAAAGTTGTAGCATAGTCAACCTAAATAAAAAATAATGGCAAAACTTTTTAAACCTAATGTGTCGTGTCTGCCTTTGAAAGAACCACTTTAAAAGGAAAACATGCTCTGATTTTTATGTATTTGCCTTAACACGAACGAAATAGAAAATATTTTCATACATATAAAAATACCTTTTGTCGGTGGAAATTGCTTCATAGCTTATTATAAATAAATAATTATAGCCCGCCTTACTTGATAGATAGCTTAGTTACCTACTCGTGTTACGAGAGAAGAGATAGCTGTTACCACACATTAACACTTAACGCTTATCAAATCCAACTCAACCAGTGCAACATAAGTTTCATTT
>JAEQML010083538.1:0-10440 GCA_016904865.1 Pissodes strobi | reverse complement strand
TAGGGTAGCACAAAAACGTTCGGATGGTTGTTAGGTTAGCCGTAACACTATTCTATTGCCCGAGATGGAATGACGCAAGACACAGGAAGGCAATTGAACGCAATAAACATGATGAGGAGCCTTTAGTGTCATCGTAAAAGAGGATTGGGGGCAGACATTCCTAGTGAATAAATGCCAAACGTGAATTCCGCAGCGATGTGCGTGGAAAGGGAAGGGGTTTTTCGTGAGTAGGAATATCACACTACACACCGCCACCACCTTGCTGATGTCCTATGCAAGATATCCCTCCCCCTTCCCAACCAAAAAAAGTAAGTGTTAGGCTAAGCGTAGGAATACGCAAGCCTCATCAGTTGGTCTGTGTCTCTATATTATATTAACTAGTTGTTTTGTAATGTAAGTTGTACAGACACCGGACATCGGTGCTAAAAATAGATTGATACATATTCATTTAGGATTCAGAGACTGGAAAAAGATCAATATTTTATTATTAACATTCCTGGATATAGAGTTAATGTGAAAATCGTTCAACTGGTCAGGGTTGAATAATAAGGGATAAGAACACAACAGCCTATATTGCTCATGTGTTCTTTTGAGATATAATTAATATCGATAAAATAGAGAATATTTTGTTTCAGGACATCAGGAAATTTCCATAGACTACTAATTAAACACTTTATATAATTGAACGCATGTCTGTCCCCTGAAACCTTTTTCACTTAATTAAAAGGCGGTATTGTTTAATGAGATACACAGTATGTTGGAAGGAACTAAGGAATTTCAGCGCGCTCAAGCTTAGGAAGAAACGTACATACTAATTTGGTAAATACTTGTATTTTATTTATAGATTTTGCCGATGAAGCAGTTTTTATAAACTTTTATCAGTCGTCCGTAACATACAGGGATTAGGTACACATTTTGTAATGTAAATTATCAATATACACGTGGCTAATTCCTTAATGGAATTAATTTTTGGCAGTTCATTAATAATAGTAATTGAGACGAAATCGAATCGGCAATATCTTCCGGCTATTTCGTCAGTGCATAAAATATCTAGATAAAAAACGCGAAAGGTGGCGTGAAATTCGATTAGTTCTGTTTCTATCTGTGGCATAATTATGTCCAATTACAGCACAGTTTTATCCACAATATACCGACATAAAATTTTTGCACTCGACGCGCGTTTCGCTAAACATGTTAGCATCATCAGGAAAGGATTAAAATATGAGTTTTAATCATCTCCTGATGCTAACATGGTTAGCGAACCGCGCGTCTAGCCCAAAAATTATGTTTCGGTATAATGTGGATAAAACAGTATTGTAGTGCATTTTACTAAAGGTTCCAAACCTCAACTTAGTCCAATGTTTTAAAAAATATATTTTTATTTTCTTAGTCTTCGTTAGACTATTTAAAAATGTTTCTTTTTTAACAAATTTTGCATTTAATATTTTCAATGCCTCTTCAGTATTTTCTTGCTTACTTCAAACAGTGTCGATATTTTTCGAAAATTTTGTTTCCAGAACAAATAAACATTTCTATCCCGTTTTTTAATGAGTAGGCTTCATCGATTTCAGTTTTACAGCCAGCTGTTAATATGATATTTAACACGTTTGGCCCCGAGTGCCCACCGCGCACCGGTGGTCATTTCAGTGGGATCAAATTCTTATTTTATTTATTCTTTACTATTATTGACTTAAATATATGTTAGAGCGTTTATTGGTACATTTTGTATAGATTATTACCATTTTTGTTTATTTGTTTGTAGGGACCCACCGGTGGGCACTTGGTCCCAGAATGTAATTTTACATTCTGGGACCGCGTGTCCACCGGTGGGTATTACTTTTTTTATTTTGTTTTTGGACATTTTTCGTGCATGTCCTATTCCTTTGATTCAGATTTAAACAAATATGGCTGCTAAGAAGTTTCTAACGTACGAAGAGCTTGCTAGGAAGCTGGAAAATGTTTCGGACCAAGATTTAATCATTTTGGAAGATGAAAATACAGGATGTTCAGACAAATTGACCGATGACAGAGACTTCGTGCTTGAAAGTGATTCCAAGTCCTCCGATGATGGATCGAGTTCTCCTAGTGAGTCATCTTCAGAAGAAGATCCAGATGATGCAGTACCCCTTACCCAATTAGCGACAAGAAAAATATGGGATCGCGTTCAAGAAAACCGCCTGTCATTTGGTTTAAGCCCCCAGAATATTGGCGTTGATCCAAATCTCAGGGCTAAACTGGTAAGAGTTCATTTTACTGACGACGAAACCATAGAGCTATTTTATTTACGACTGAGACAAACAGGTTTGCTGATCAACGTAGTGCTTCTGCAGCAGCTAACCTAAACCGGAGGACCAAAGTTCCAAAATGGGTGCACTAATTCCATTGAAATGCGGAGATTTTTATTTATTTATTTATTTACGGCAAGGCCAATTTACAAATACAAAAATGTTGCAATTTATCTGTATAACAAACATAATAAAATTATAAATAACACTCAACACCTATTATATATAAATACTCATACAATTGATGAATTCCAAAAAACATTAATTTTTTTATTTAAAAGCTATCCTAGCCAAGTAAAGGTATCAGTACCTCTTTTTAAAGGTAGCACTAGAAGAGCAATCAAAAAGGTCAATATTTCGACATTTTGACTTTGCAAACCTGAGCATCCTTGAGATTGACTCATTCATACCATAATTGGTATTATGAAAGGGCACACTAAACAACTCAGAACCTCTCGTTCTCCTTTCGCCTGCTCTTAATGAAATGAGACTCAAAAGGTCAGGGCATTCAAATAACCCTTTTAAGAGTTTGTAAAGAAAACAAAGATCCACTTGAAGTCGCCTGCTCTGCATTGTCTGTACATTCAAGGAAGCCTTCATCTCGTCATAAGTATACTCATCACGAACCAAGCCCAATCTATAAGAGCCACTCTTAGAAATCTATTTTGGACCCTTTCAAGGGCTGCAATGTGAACAGCATACTGGGGTGACCAAACAACTGATGAGTACTCGGAGTACTCCAGCATAGGTCGAACCATTACACAGTCCAGTGTCCGTAACGTATACACAGACATATCAGTTGTGGACCTACATATAAAGCCCAGAAACCTGACAGACACAATTCTGCTAATATGTCCATTAAATGACATCTTGAATTCAACCTCCACTTCCAAATCCCCAAAACTTTGCACTTCCTTGATTGGTGCACTATTAATTTTGTAAGGAAATCTCATCGGTTCAGTTAATCTAGAAAAAGTTATTTTGAAACATTTAGCCATATTGAGGTCCATTTTATTCGAGCCACACCATTCATTAAAAGAATCAATATCGCTTTGCAATAGTTTTGCGCCCTCTAGAGATGAGACCTGACGATAAATTTTAAGGTCATCTGCAAAAGATAAAAATGAGCTGTGGGTAATAGCCCTGCCTACATCAGATATAAATAGAATGAAAAGGATCGGCCCACAGTGCGACCCTTGGGGCACACCAGTAGGAACATCAAAAACACGAGACATAACACCGCTATAGTTGACTGCTTGAGTCCTTCCAACAAGAAAGTCAGCTAACCAACTCAGAATTGGGTCTCCCACTCCCAAACACCTATGAGCAGTCGGTGGTCAACCCTGTCGAATGCTTTAGAGAAGTCTTGGTATACCGAATCAACCTGGAGATCTTTTTCCATGCCGTTTAAAATAAAATTTTTATACAAAACCAAATTTTTTGAAGTTGACCTGCCCATCATAAACCCATGTTGTTCTAGATTCAAAAGGTGCCTACAGTCCCAACTAATTTTTTTTAGTAATAAGACAGTCAAGTAGTTTAGGAATTTCAGACTGTGTGCAAACTGCCCTGTAATTCGTAACCTAATCACTTTTGAATATAGGTTTTAGAAAGCTGAATTTTCACAAATCCGGGTAAGAACCTGCTGACAATGAATAATTGAAGAGAGTTGCTAAGGACATTGCAAGGGTGTACATGCAGCTCTTTATAAAAAACAGGGTAATTCCATCCGGCCCACATGATAACTTATTAGGTGACTTTTGCACTTGTTCTATAATTTCAGTACAAGAAATGGAGTATGCGGAAACATCAGCGGTGTTGGAAAATGTGTATTCCGGAACCTGACCAATAGTATGGTTTGAGTAAATACTAGAAAAGAAATCTGCAAACAAGTCTACAGTTTCTTATAAGATTGTTGAAATGTGACCAAAATTATCTAATGTTACTTTCAATTCTCAGGATACATCCTACACAAAGAATTTCTCAGATTCCTGCACCTATCCCTTGCCTCCGAGAACAACAAATAGTCAAAATTATCTCTCGTTTCTCAAAATTTTTTTTTGTGAAGTTTCTTTTTTTCAGTAATTAAATTACGCAGTTCAGTGTCAAACCACACAGGAAAATTAGATGTTCTGAATTTCTTTACTAGAACATATAAAGATCTCCCCTCCTATATCTCATAAACCACAGAACCGCCCGGTCAAGAGTCAAATCACTCATTAAATGCCAATTGACACTGGCCAAATGATCATTCAATGAACTGTAATTGCCATTTTTGAAATCAAAAAAGCACTCCTCATACTTCAAACGATTGCACTCTATACCATGCCTGATTCTTATAACGATGGTGGTGTGGTGAATACTATTGCTCAGAATCATATCATTGGCCTCGTCAATCAATCCCAACAATGTCCAAATTTGAAAACACCAAGTCAAGCAGAACATTCCTGCTATTCTTGATGGTATTCAGTTGACTCAAACTGTAATAATTTAAACAGCTGGAGAATTTTTTGCACACTCAATGGTTAGACCAAATTCATTATTAACCCATTTAACCTGCGGTAAATTAAAGACGCCCAATAGCACTAAGTTACATTTAGACAATTTTTTGACGAAATTTTGACACTAAAAACAAAGTCGAAAAGAAATTTTTAAATGTTTGTTAGGTTAATATAATAGATATCTCCTAGTGTTTAGGGTGGGGCAATTGCAAGACAAGGGTAAAGAGAGGCAAAGTTCTGGCGCAGCAAAATGAAGAAAAAACGGTAATACTTAAGTGGAAAGATAAAGTCATGATGCTAAGTACCAAGCACAACGACACCTCAGCCACTTTTATAAGAAAAGGAAAATAAATTACCAACCCTAATGTAGTTGTCGATTACAATAAGGGCAAAGCATTTATAGATCTCTCAGACCAGATGACTGCTTACGCGCCTTTTCTAAGACGAACACTAAAATGGTATAAACGTCTACTGTTCCACTGCTACTACTGTAGTAAATTTTCTACATCTTTTCGAAAAAATTAATATCAATAAATTCAAAGAAGCAGTGGTCTTGGGCCTTATTGAAATCCCAGTCGCTAGATACTTCTCGTCCCTCTACCTCAGAAGAAGTAACAGGTTAAAAAAGTTACACGAAAACGATATATTTTGAATGTAACTAAAACCAAATTTAAATAGACTGCTGTAGAGAAAGATCAAACATTAAGTATTGCGAAAGAAATGTGTGAAAATACTGGATTACTACCACTTCTTATCAAAGTTGAAGCAAAAAATGGAACATTTTTAAACACTGACATTTTCAGAAGAGATACTATGCAATATTAGTGCTTTGCAATGGTGGATTTCACAAAAAAAACCTGAAGCTGAGTAGCTTCTTCCTATATTGAAGCAATTTTTCTGTGCTATTGCTTCTTCAGCTTCAGTAAAAAGAGTTTTTTCATCATTATTTGGACTCGTCCACTCAAATTTACGAAATAAATTAGGAGTGGAAAAAGCAGGAAAATTAGTGTTACTCTACAAATATTACAATGATTTATAACAGTTGATTTTTTTTAGCATCTCTTTTTAGCAAAATGGTTCTTTCGATTTTGCAATAAATAGCATTTTAATCTTCAGTATTTTCTTTTGATTTAAATCATCATTTAACTACAAAAATCACTTGATTAAAATCACTGATTTAAATCGGTCGAACCCTGTTTTTAAGTGCCGTCAAGAATTAAATTTAAATTGTAAGTCGGCCAATCAACGAACATAAAGCCCATTCGGGCAATTTTTGATACTTCTGTCGTGGTTGCCTTTATAAACCCCACTCATATTAGCATCAACACCATCGTCATACCCTCGATCCCGAAGCTCTTCTAAATGCAAAAAATAGTTAATCTAAAAATAAAAAAATATAAAATAGGCTATATGATGAGAGCACTACTACACATATTTTATAAACGATGCGCAGTACCTAGAATTACTACTAGAACACCTGGAGAATAACAGCATTCAGGCTCTTAATACTAGTACTGCTTTAGAAGTTCTCTCCAACAGCCGAAGACATGGTGATCTCTCTGACGAGATCAAAGACATGATTCGAGCTATAGGAGATTAAGGCGCATATACGTAAGAACTGGCAGAGAAAATGACAGCGTGACAGTAAATCAACACAGCAACATCTTAAAAATAGAACTCAAAGAGCATAGAGACGAATCTTGGCCAAGGAGACTTAGAGAGCTGAGCTTCGCAGATCAATCAGTCTGGGATGCACAGGGCACTCCGCAATGCCAAGACTCCCATCCCGCCTTTAAACGGGGCAGGAGGCTTGGTGTACGCGGACGTGAATAAGGCGGAATTATTCGCCAAAACCATCCAAGACCAAGGCAGATTAAACGAACATCCTGACGAGGATGAAGAACTACACCCAAAAGTCCAAGACAGGGTCAGGCTCCTCGAGCAAATACACATTCAGCCTAGATGTAATGTACCAACTTCACCAGGTGAGGTTGCAAATATCATAAGGAAGCTGGAAGTCAGAAAAGTACCAGGTGCTGACAAAATCAGCAACCTGATGCTCAAGAAGCTTCCCACAAAAGGAATCACAGCCACGGCGAACATCATCAATGCGATGATGAGACTTGGCCACTTTCCTGGCAGGTGGAAGAAGGCTGAGGTGTTCGTAATACCTAAACTAGGTAAGGATAAGACCTATCCAGAAAATTACAAACCCATCAGTCTCCTGTCGGCTGTGAGCAAGGTGGCTGAGAGAGTGATCCAGAGAACTCGACACGAGCCCCTGTTTCCAATACGGATTCAGGAAGGGACATTGATCGGAGCTACTACTGCTAAAGGTAGTAGAGTACATAACAAAAGGCTTTAACAACGGCCAAGCGACAGGGGCAATCTTTCTAGACGTAGAAAGAGCCTTCGACAGAGTATGGTATTAGGGGTTGTACTATAAGATGATCGTAGGGGGCTACTCTGACCGGATCATCAAGATTCATATAAGGAGCTACTTAACAGACAGAAGAATTCTTGTGAGAATTGATGAGCGCTGTGCTACAGGAGGCAACAGACGAACTCACAACATGGATGACAAACTGGAAAATCAAGGTGAATGAGCGCGAAACGCAGACCATAATCCTCCAGAGGAGGAGAAAGGCTGCCGGACTGCACATTCGGATAAACAACATCGATGTACCTTAGAACGACGAAGTCAAGTACCTTGGAGTGCACCTGGACCGTGGCTCGACATGGAAAAAGCGCATCCAAGCGACAAGAGACCAAACCAAGCGGGCAATGGCTATGCTAAATCCCATGATCGGGAGACATAGCCAAATGTCATTGAAGCTTATTATGATAAAGACGATAGCTAGACCTCAGCCGACACATTGTTCAATGGATACGCAACGAAAACCAGCAGAAAATTGCTATCAGGAACGGAGAACCAGCTAGACAGGTGGACAGTTGGTGCACCTTGGTTCGTCAGAAATGCCGACCTGCAGGCTGACCTACAGTGGCAACCGATAGAGGACTTCATAGTCGAAAAGGCTAGGCGCGTGTTCCAACAAGCAAGCAATAGATTACGATTCAGACGACCCAAGAGGGCTAAACACAGAACACCTAGAAGTCTAATTGTATGATCGCATAAGAGACGACCAGTGCCAAGGAGCACAAAGCAGGGGTGGAGTAACATCCAATCCTGCTTCTTACATTCCAACTAGGACGACACAACAACAATCAAACGAGGCGTGATCTTAGTAATCACATCGAGGCACCAAAATAGGAAGACCACTAGGCCTTCCTCCGGCCGGCGGTAGAGGCCCCTAGGGAGTTGAAGCACAGGTCGGGACATAGTTGAGTTTTTAGTGGGTATGCCAGCTTCGCTGGTGGGTCCCTCGCTGTCCCCTCAGGGGGGGTGTGCCTAAGAGAGCATTTTCTCAGAACACAAAAAAAGCAGCCAGCGAGATGCAAACGGAGTTGACGGCAACATGCTGAATATTCGTTTGCCCTATTGCTTGAAACCTTTCTCTGCAAAATGGTTCTTATCACGCCTGCGTCTGGAGGTAAATGATCACGCTAGTGTATACGAACTAAGGCCGCCTAGCCGTCGAAAAAATAGTCAGTAGACAAAGTTCAGAATTCCTTCATAATAAAAGTATCATTCCTAAATTCCAGTCAGGTTTCAGAGCTAGCAGTAGCATTTGATACGGCTTCATGCTACCCTTGATACGCTAAAGCTTTTGACCGTTTAAAGACCGACTTATTTTTGCAAAACTAATTTACTACAAAATGAAAGTTAATGGATACGCTGATTATAGATTTGCAGAAGGCGGTAGGGTCATTGAGGTCTAACAAATTGGAAGTACCATATGTATGCCGATGACTTGCACATTTACATGCTTGCCAATTCAATGTTTCTGATGCCACATATTTGGATCATCTGGATTTGGAGAGGATATCCTGTTGGGGGACATGAAAATTTCCTAATAAAATCAAGCTATTATGTATTCGTGCTGTGATGTGGATTTTAGCATACTTCACATTAGCCTGTGACGGAAAAATAGATATAAATATAAAATATTTTGCCGTTTGCCAAAGGGCAATTTTTATTTCCATTCTTTAGGACAATAAGAATTTAGTGTTAAAACTTATTTTATGAAAGCACTGACGCAGGAGAACACATGCAATACTAAATATAAGAAATTGCATCTTGCATTATGAAAATTTTAAATCCTTTGCCAGCTGATATTTCTTAACGTAAACGCCCATAAAATGATATGCATTAAATCGTAATGTAAATAAACAAATAGATACAGATTTGTCAACACACGCAAATTTGTATCATAAAATTGAGGTACAAGTTGACAAACAAGATTTGTGTGATGGAGCTATAATAATGAATATATGAATTATTATAATAATTATAAAAATATATGAATCTTACCTGCGACGACGAAAATTCAGACGGCTATTGATAAGGCGCATCATATTGGTTTCGTTTAAAATAATGGCACATTCATAAGTCCGTTTAACTAAATCTAACGTTCACTATCTTAATTGGCATGTTTAAATTGTATTTTTAAAGTAAATAATTTGGGAGTTTGTGTTTGCCAGCCCTAAACATCAGGAATTAATTACTGACATAGCTGTACGCTAAACTAAAATCATCTATCTTCTTCCTTACTGCGTCTGGCGAATGAAGAAGAAATAAAATGCGTATTGTTAGCATATAATGATACAAATCTTTAATATTTCGCACACGCCTTTATGTTGCTTAAAGGCTTTATACAGCTGCTTATATTTGAAAATGAGCAATTTATCCTTGAAGGATTATCAATATCGTCCTGCCAAAAGCAAGGTGCCGAGTTATATAAGGACAAGGGTCAACAACCCTTTTAGGACCCGCAATTTCAGCACGTGATATGCATTATGTAGTGTCGGAAATCGAATGCCTACACGAAACGTATATGGTGGACCCCACGAAGTTAGAAATATCCTTTTCGAATTGTTTGCAAAATCATTCTATTAAATAGCGGTCGCAATATTCCGCATTTAACATGGACATGTAAGAAAAAGGTCACACGAATCCTTCGTTTTCAAGAAAATGAAGTGCAAAGCGTGTTCGTCCAATAGGTTCTTCGTAATTACTTTAAAAACGATTTAAAATTTGAAGCACTTACAATGTACTAAATAATTAATGAAAGATCAGTGGCGTAGTTCAGAAACGTTAATTTATAATTTAGTTACGCCATTTTTTAAAGTTCGTTTTAAACATTTTGGAAAACAGTCTCCGCGAAGGGTTGAATCCCGTGATGATATGGCCCGAGTTTACCGAAGCCAATACCACCAATGTGTGAGATGAATTGGCGAAATTGACATTGCCAACTTAAGACGAATTTATCAAAACTCAAAAATATAACCTCACTTTTTAAATGGGGCACTCGCCAAGCGGTGGCTGATATTTATTTGTTGCTTCCAATAGTTTGTTTGAATCTCGGCTTTATCTAGTTCATCTGAATGTAGAACGAAAATCAAAGCAAACTATGAGGTTATGTTGATGTCCCACTTCTACTACTTTTCTTTCCTAAATGTCAAATTTAATAGACGAAGAGTGCGTAATCAGTTTCTGGAAACACTTTCAGCTGTTAATTCTATATTCAATGAAA
>JAEQML010083537.1:0-10440 GCA_016904865.1 Pissodes strobi | reverse complement strand
ACTCCGTTTTAGTGCATGTTGCCGAAGGTTCCAAACCCCAACATAGTGTAGATACCAGCGTTTCCACCATGAGTGGAAAATGCCACAAATGCAATACTGCTGTAGTCTTTAAGGAGGCCAAAAAAGCAACTGAGGTGTTTGGCTACCCGTGTGATCAATGCCAGCAAATTATTTGCCAGAACTGCTGTGGACTGTGCATTACTGAAATACGTGCAGTGCAACTACAGAAACGTATAGTTCCATTCTTTTGCTTGGATTGTCTCAACAGCATAAAGCAAATCTTGAACCTCACGGGCAGAGTTGACCAACTGGGCGCGAAAGTAGAGGACTTGAAGCATGATATCTCCGGATTGACAGTAGCAGTTCGTGACCTTCAAAACCTCAAAGCACATGCTGAGGAACTGGATACGGCAGTTGGTGTAGTGAACTCCAGAGTTGCTGACTTGGACAAGATCCTTAACACACACCAGTCTTCCATGAACAGCCAGCTTATGGAGCCACGTGATCACAATGAGATGTGGCACGAGCTCCAGGAGCGTCAAAGCAGATCCAGCAATGTTATGTTGTTTAATGTGCCTGAAAACGGCAATGATGAAAATGATATTGCGGCTATCCTTGAGGTACTGAAAAATAACCCGCCGGCTGTTGTCCAGTTTGCCATAGTGGGCAGAAAGAATTCTAAAGGGGCGCGCGCCCTTAAAATTTCTTTGAATTCGCATGAAGATGCACTTGATTTGATGCGCTGTCGCCGTAAGCTCCGAGGTAAAAATATCTACCTAAATCTTGATCTCACGCGCAAACAGCAAGAAATAGACAAACGGGTCTGGAGCGAACTTAAGGAACGTACATCCAAAGGTGAGAAGAACATCCAGGTGAGGTACATCAGGGCTGTTCCGCGCATTGTGGACATTCAGGAAAACTAAACACTGACGGCCAGCGTCCTATTCGATTATCTAATCTTAGCATTTACTACCAGAATGTACGTGGCCTGCGAACAAAGCTTACTACTCTCACATGTAACGCAGCTCTGCACCTACTACCAGGTTATAATGTTGACGGAGACCAATTTGTGTGATGACATCCCAGACGCAGAACTTGGCCTGAGAGACTATTCTGTATTTAGAAGAGATCGATCCAGTGAAACAAGCAGCAAGAAGTGGTTGGGTGGAGTTTTGTTGGCCATACGCAGATCAGTAACCTACACCTTCCTTCCTACTACCGCACCTCTCGAGCAAGTATATGTAGCCATTGGCTCCCCAAAAGTACGGTGTATCCTCGGCTGTGTTTACTTGCCTCCCGAATCTACAGTTGATCATTACTTAATGGTTGGTGACACACTTGACATGATCTCCGAGAAGTACCCAGAGGCTGAGCTGTGTGTGGCTGGAGATTTCAACCTGCCTAAGGCCACATGGTCTAACGAGGACATATGTGCAGTGGGTGTTCCTTCCGATGATGTATATGTCCCACCTCAGGTCGCCCAAAAAATTGCTGCAATATCAGACCTTTGTGCTTTCCATAATCTTTTTCAAAATAATTTTATTTATAATGCAAATAGAGTTTTTCTAGATTTAGTCCTTTCTCATAGAGTGTTTATTGTTAATGATTGTGATCCTCTGGTTCCCATCGATAACCATCATCCACCCCTTTGTTTTGACCTAGCTATCCCGCAATCATGTCACAGAGTTGTTAGCCCTGGAGTTGAAGACTATTACTATGACTTTAAATCTGCGGACTTCACATTGATAAATGATTACTTGGGCACTTTCTACTGGGATAACCTGTTACATAATCTGGATGTGGATTCTATGGTAAACTCATTCTATGACATTCTTTATGGTTGCTTTGATCTGTTTGTCCCAGTCAAAAAGGTGCCCAGTGGAGTGTTTCCTAGGTGGTTCAGTCGGGACCTAATAATACAGAAGAAGATTGCCCATAAAAGTTACAAAAACAGTAATTCCGCTCACGACTACGAAGTTTTCTCAAACTTAAGGTCTCAGTGTGCAGTCCTTTCCCGGGAATGTTATAGAATCTTTGTCCGGAACACTGAAAGTAACCTTTCTACCAACCCTAAATTATTTTGGAACTTCTGTAATTCTAGGCGCAGCACGTCTGAGATACCTAATTTACTGACTCTTGACAATAAAAGCGCGGGTATGGGTCCCGGAGCTGCCGACCTGTTTGCAGAGTATTTTTCCTCGGTTTATTCTGACTGTGACATGCAGCGGAATCAGGAGTTGTCATTAAATCATATTAATGCTCACAGTTGCTCTATTTCCATAAGTGACATATATGCCGAACTTATTAGTTTGAATCCTCACAAGGGCCCAGGTCCCGATAATATTCATCCTATTTTTCTTAAAAATTGCCCCTTTATTCTCGCTAGGCCTCTACACCTTATTTTCAATAAATCATTGGAAAGTGGAGTCTTTCCTAAATTCTGGAAGGCAAGTTTTGTTGTCCCAATACATAAGAATGGAGACAAGTCCAACATAAAAAATTACCGACCCATATGTATCATCAATACCATCCCAAAAATTTTTGAAAATCTTGTAACTAAATATCTACGTTCATTACTGTCTCCAGAAATCATCAATCAGCAGTTTGGATTCTGTGCGAGAAGAAATACTGAACTAAATCTCCTCACTTATTCGCAGTTTATGTTACAGGCCTTGGAGAGTGGTGAGGAAGTCCATTCCATCTATACGGACTTCTCCAAGGCCTTTGATAAGGTTCCGCACAGTATACTGACAAACAAACTTAAAACTTTGGGTATAAATGGACCCCTACTCTCCTGGTTAGACAGCTACCTTGCGAACAGGACTCAAATTGTAAAAATTAACAATTTTCTGTCTAATGAAATTCTTGTGCCGTCTGGAGTCCCACAGGGGTCCCACATTGGACCGCTTCTTTTTAATGTTTTTATCAATGATATTTCACCTTGCTTCTGGTCCTCGGAGTTCCTTCTGTTTGCAGGTGACCTGAAAATATATAAAGTAATCTCAGATCTTAACGACTGCATTGCTTTGCAGGAGGATGTCCTTAGATTTGAGGCTTGGTGTCGCGATAATGGAATGCATGTTAATATTTCTAAGTGCAATCTCATGATATTTTCCCGTCGTACATTTAAAACTAATTTTCATTACTCCATTGATGGTACAACTCTACCATCAGTTAAGAGCGTAAAGGATCTGGGAATTATTCTCGATGATAGGTTATCATTTGTTCCTCACATAACATCAATCATAGGTAAGTCACTGAGAATGTTGGGATTCATTAGACGAAATACCTTTGACTTTACTACTGTGCATTCCATTAAAATTCTATATTGCAGTCTTGTTAGAAGTCTTTTGGACTATGCTGCCTCAGTGTGGGACCCTCAATACGCTTTCCACATTGACAGGATTGAGCGTGTACAGAAGAAATGTATGCATTATATTCATTTTAAATACTTTAGAGACACTGAATATAGCTACAATGAAATGTGTCAGAGGCTAAATCAGTTATCACTTCAAGAAAGAAGAAATAAACACGACCTTCTCCTTCTCTTTAAAATTCTTAACTCCCTTGTTGATTGTTCCTATCTCACTTCCAACATCACTTTATATGTACCACCTTTTAACGCGAGAAACATCCCAGCCTTTTAATAATAAATAATAATAAATTCCTTTATTTGCCAACAAAATCATAAATCATGACAAAGCAACGTCAAAAGCAAAAATTGCAGAATTACAGGCTGCCAAAAATTGGCAGGTTTTGTAAAAATTACTTACATTACTATAAATTACAAATTTGTGCAAAAATAAAAATAAAATACATTAGGACAAAATTAAATTAAAATTAAAATTATGACCCACAATGCACATTAAAAGTGCACATCGCTGATAAAAACTTACACCTAGAATAGAATTGTATAAATAAAATAACATAGTAAAGGTAAAAATGACTTGCAATAGAACTGTACAACACTGATACTTCACATAATTACACACATACATTAAAATATTAAAAATTGAAAGAGTAAAAACATTTTCCTTTGGCATATGATGTAACAGCGTTCTTAAATTGTCGTGTATTTGTTATAGATTTAATATCACTAGGTAGTGACCGGTAAGCCTTAATGGCCATATAATAAGAGCCTCTCTCATAAAATGCCGAGCCATGGGCTGGAATTGCCAACTCATTCCGATTACGTGTAGTCATGTGCATGCTGTCACTGTAATTTTCAGAGTTAGAGTAAAAATAGCCCGGATTACGTCTAACCAATGTAACTAAAGATATGAAATATAGCGATGGAACTGTAGGGATGTTCAAATTAGGAAAGTGTGGTCTGCAAGACTCCCTATGCCCAAGGCCCAGAATACACCTAACAATTCTTTTCTGTGCTTTAAAAATTAATACAGCATCCCTTGATGATCCCCAAAAGGCAATACCATATAATAGGAGAGACTGAACATAGCCAAAGTAGTACATCCGCAGGCAGTCCCTGGATAAACAATGTCGCAGTCTTCTTATAACAGCACATGCACTACTTAGTTTTGCATGTAGCTGATTTACGTGGATCTCCCAATTTAGACATAAATCTAGGTTTATTCCCAAGAACTTTAGGGAATCAGTTGTAGGAACAGACTTATGGTTCAGCTTCACCAAAAGTGATGACTGATCCGTCCCCGCCCCCACCTTGGAGAAGCATAATAAACCAGTTTTATTCACATTCAACTTAAGGTAATTATTGTGACACCATTCTGCCACATCACTTGCTGCTTGACTGCATTTGATGGACAACTCCAGTGGAGACTGACCAGCAAGCACCAAAGAAGTATCGTCGGCATATTGACACATTAGACCATTTCCTCCTTTCAATTCCAAATCATTAGCATACAAGATGAAAAGCAATGGTCCCAGAATTGAACCCTGGGGCACTCCCTGCATGATGTTCGTCTGCTCTGAAAAGTATGACCGACCCTGCCTTAGCACAGATACCATTTGCGTTCTGTGTGTCAAGTAAGAGTGCAACAAATTGCCACAGATTCCCCTAAGACCATATGCATCACACTTACATATCAAACGTTCATGATTCAGTGTATCAAAGGCCTTTGACAAGTCAAAATACAATCCGGCTACCTGACAATTTTTGTCTACATTCTCATAAATATATTTCAAGGAGTTAAAAAGAGCATGTTCTGTTGAGCATGATGGCTTAAATCCAAATTGTTGCTTACTCAAAATGTTATATTTATTCAAGAAATTTAATAGCCGATCGTATATCGCCCTCTCAAAGACCTTTGATACTGATGGGAGCAAAGACACAGGTCTGTAGTTGTTACAATCCTGTTTATCTCCCTTTTTATGAATTGGGATGATTTTTGCCCTTTTGAGTTGGTCTGGAAAGACTCCTGACAAAAAACTTTCATTGATCATGTGACATAAGGGAGCACAGACCAGTTCAGCTACAGCTCTAAGTACGTTCACAGGAAGTTCATCCAGCCCTGCTGAATACTTGTTAGGAAGATCAAGGATGATCCTGCAGACCTCACTTTCATCCACTGGCATTAAAAAAATGGTAGGAGATTTATTTTTTGGCTTGTATTCAGCAACAGCATGAGTTTGTAATGGCAGAGAAAACTGTTTAAGAAAACTATTTGCTATCACTATAGGGTCTTCAATTGTAATATCATTTTGTGCTTTAATTGATATGTCTTGTAAAGAGTTTTTTTTGTTGGTTTCTGTATTAAAAATGTTCCACATTGTTTTATTTTTATTTTTTGAATTAATTATTTTGTTATCATTAATGCTTTTTTTGTGTTCTGAGACGAATTTCTTATAGTGTTTTCTCTCATTCTTATACCTATTAAAATCAACCTCTAACCCTGAAATCTTATAGTTTACATATAGATCCTTTATGAAGCTAGCATATTCTTTCACTTCTTTACTCACCCAATCAGTAGATTTTATTCTACTTGAACAAATTGGAAAAGCCATGCAAAAATAATATGAAATTACTTGTTCAAATGCAGAGTACTTTTCCTGTACCCCCTGAACATTATAAATGTTTTCCCATGATTCATTTTGTAAGAAAAATTTAAACTGAAGGATATTATTGTCAGTAAAAAATCTCTTTTGAACAAATTTGTTAGGTATGATCTCTGGTATAGCAATTTTAACAATCTGCCCACAGTGATCAGATAGGTCTGTCAAGTAAGAATGAAAGAAAATGTCATTGTTAGGAACATTTGTGAATACATTATCAATCTGAGTATTTGACAGTAGCCCAGATCTTGTGGTACCTGTAACAATTGAAAACAGGCCATAGCTCGACATTAGATTTGAGATGCAATTTGCCCTTGCATTATCCGTTGCAAAATTTATGTTGAAGTCACCCCCAATGATAAAATATCTATTTGCTCGATAAAGTTCCTCTAGCAGATCAGATATTATACAAAAGAACAAATCAAAATCCCCATTAGGTGGTCTATAAAGACTAATTGCTATATGCAAATTATCATGTTTTACTTCAGCAACACAAAATTCACAGTGTCTCTCGATAGGGAGAGTTTTTGTAGAGAGGACATTCATGTTAATTAAATTTTTTGCAAAAATAGCTGTTCCACCACCCTTACCTGTTGACCTAGAAAAGTGACATATAAAGTTGAATCCTGTAAAATGTACCTCAGTTACATCTGTATTTTGCATCCAATGCTCAGACACCAAGAAAATATGAGGTTTTACATCAGATAACATAACAGATAATGGTAGGACTTTATTATTGATACTTCTAACATTTAAATGTAAAATTGTGAGCTCCATGTTATTTGGGTAATGTTTTATTTTGTTGCAATTATCAACTATGAAAGATTTGGAAGTACTCGCTATTAAGATGTGACTCTTTGTTGGTTCAAGCGTTTTTCTAAAAAATTGCGCCCTAAAGAAAAATCAAATCTTTGGAAACCTACCCCTGCGGGCCAGAATGATTCCCCATAAACGACATCTTTTGAGTCAGGGTTGACACCAACCATAAAAGAATTAAACCTGGCATTTTCGTTTTTGGTTTGACATTTTTTTACTTCAATGTCCTCAAGTTTTAAATTAGCTTTCGTAGAAACATAAGTCTTTACTACTTTTTCAGTTATTGTGCTTTTTACCTTTGTCACGAACAACCAAATTTTCTTCTTTAGGTTGGGCACTTTCTCAGGCTCAAAATCACCAAAGTCATTATTCGTACCAACTCTTCTCTCCTGTTTCTTCCGTTTCAAAAAAGCATTCCAATTTTTTGATGCATCATGTTTTTGTTGTTGTTCCGAACTGGAATTGGAAGTAGGGTTAGGGTTTCGGTTCCATCCTCTCTTCTTCTGCGTGCGAAAATCTTCGGCCTCGGCCATACTGGCCTGACCACCTTTGCCTGTTGTTGCTACAGCTTCGCGGGCGACGACAGTGGCGTACTTTGCGTTTACCACATTCGTTTCGCTTAGTGGTGCAACTTCGGGTAGCTCCTGGCTATTATCAACCATATCACCGGACCAACTACGGAAAAAATTCTTTTGTTTCCAGGTCAATGTCCCTTGCTAACCAACTTCCTCTCCTAAATTTTTTCTGTCCACTTAAGCATTTTGAAATGCAATTGTTTCGGGTGAACCTTGCTGGATTGTAGAGACTCTGATTGTAGTATGCCTTACTTTGTCTCATTCTGTGAATAGCTTGATTTGTGGATTTTTTTTTATATGAATAGTTTGTAAGTTCTTTGAAATGTTATTGTTACCTCATTTATAGCATACACATGTTAGATTTAGGCTTGTTTATACTTTTGTCCTAATGTTAAAAAATGGCACTGCCGTCAATAAATAAATAAATAAATAAATAAATTAATAAGCTTTGCCAACTAATGTGATATATTTTGGCTTGTACATTTTAGGTATCACCTTTAAGTGTGGAGTGCAAATGCTAAAGAAAGCCTTAATGACTTTCCAATGTTTTTTTTCTACTAGAAACATAGTAAATATAAATTATAACTATATAATGAACTTCAAGCGGTTAGCCGTATATATATATATCATTCATAAAGGGCTTCCTGAAATCTGAGATATGCTTTTAAAGCACCAGCCCTTCCATATTTCAATACTCAGTGTTTAGCGCGTTGGTTGATTTGAGTATTAATACAAAGAACGTCGATGCGGCGTCGACAGTATGCTAAAAAATTACATAGACCTAGATCATGAAACAAATGGTTATATGCACTAATATTTTTGACGATCACATAAACACAAGACGGTCAGAGAACAAGATGAGTGTAATATAAAACAATTGGTAAAAAATAAAATAGCAAACAAAAATGCGAAAATCAATATTTTACCTGGACAGTTTGAATGATAGATGGAGTCGGCACAGCTACAGGTAGCAGGTTACTATGAACAATTGGGTCTGACGCTGTGGTGGTGGTAGAAGGCGAACTTATTTTAGGGGTTGATATTGACGTTAAGGCAACAACGGGTTGATTCGAAATTATCGATTGGGTTGTTTCTACTTTGGCCTGTAAATCATTGAACTTCATTAGTTATCAACTAAATTAATTTGGGATAATTCTAAATACCACCCTATAAGTGTTTTAAACTATTTTACGGATCTTAATAGACCTTACAGAGAATATTAAATTAGATTTTCTTAATGTGATGGTATTTTTTAAAGTTAGTAGTTGACAGACTCCTAAAAGAATTCGCAAGTACTTTGCCACAATTTGATTAAACTGTTACTCCATCACAGAGAAGAAATTTCATAATTATAGCAGACAATTTTTCAAAAAAGTAAAATTTCATGAAAACCATTCTGTGCCCTTACTGCAAGTAAAACAAAATTATAAAAATGGTAGCCATGTTACAACAGTGGTCTTGTAGCAGACTCTATTAAGAGATCCAATTTTTCTATCAGAAATGTATTTTTCAGTTTGTTTGTATGGTCGATCCATCAAGAGTCACGACTGACTTGCACTTTCCATTTAAATAGCATTTGGTTCAAGATGACAATTACAATTAACCTTCCAGAGGATGATCTTTTTATGCTAAAGAAAATCTATAACTACATCAGTACTGAAAATATGAAATATTAGGAAGTACGGAAAGTAATTTAATTGAAAGCATTTTTCTGTTGAAACTTGTACTCTCATTCTTTTAAAATATGTCTTTGTAATTTGATTTAAAGGACTTTTTCATTGATTTAGGATCTGGATTTAACAAAGGCTTGGAGGAAATTACTTATTAATGTGTTCAGTGTATCTTTAACGGATCAAGTCAGTGATGACCCTGTAAAGAATGTTCCAAAAATGGTGGTCACGAAGTCAGATGCATGGTTTTTCTGCTATATATTATGTGATACAAATAAGAAAAAGTTCTAATTAACATCAGTCATAATCCAGTGATAAAAGCTTTGCTTGGTCTATTCAAGATCCTACAGAAAAATAATGGTATTTGAAAAATAAACAAATATCATTTTACATTATAACCTAAAGTTTCGATATTATTATCGAGTAATGGGAAGTAATATTTTTAGGGTAACTCATATGACAAATCAAAACAAAAACTTCACACATAAAAGTAGGTAGCGTATGTTGTCCTGCGATTTTATTAAATACTAAGCTCGGAAGTTTAGGTTTCCACAAGTTCAGATTAAAAATGGGGTCGGTCAAGTTTGCCCCCCATATTAAACAAATTTCAAAAATAAATAAAGCATAATTTTGCACAATTTTGCACACCGCAAATAAAATTTTGCACACCCACACAAGGAAAACTAGAGCTGTTTTTTATATGGGGGGCAAACTTGACCGTTCCCCCCCTCCCGTCTGTTACAAAATTGAATAATTTTGATGCCACTCGATTCGGCAAATTTTGCACAATCTTGCACACCTATTTTCAACTTTTGCACACTTTCCTGGGGAAAGTTATGAGGTGTTAAAATTTTGAATACCCCCCCCCCTCCCCCGTTTGTCTAAATGTGGAAACATTTTGATGCTGCTGGGTTCTACTAATTTTGCACACCTATTTTCAATTTTTGCACACTTTTCTGGGAAAAGTTATGAGGTGTAAAGATTTGCATTACCCCTCCCGTTTCAAAGTTTTAAAATTTTCATGCTGGCAGGTTTAACTAATTTTGCACAATTTTACACATCAATTTTGAAACTTTGCACTTTTCTGGGGAAAGTTATGACATATTAAATATTTGCATTACCCCCTCCCCCCCATTTGTCAAAATGTTGAAATCTTTTAATGCTGCTAAGTTCAACTAATTTTGCACAATTTTCCACACCTATTTTCAAATTTTGCTCACTTTTCTGGGGAAAGTTATGAGGTGTTAAAAATTTGCATTTTCCCCCCGTTTGTCAAAATGTGGAAACATTTTGATGCTGCTAGGTTCTACTAATTTTGCACACCTATTTTCAATTTTTGCACACTTTTC
>JAEQML010083536.1:0-10442 GCA_016904865.1 Pissodes strobi | reverse complement strand
TATATATATTTGTTTATTCACTTAATTGTCTTTAATTAAAATGTTGGGAAGGAGTAAATACACATATTTAAAAGAATTAGTTTAGCTGTACCTATCTATATTACAGATGAAAATGTTGTTATTTCTAGCATGGATATTGAAAATGCTCAAACACAAGATACCCAATTATTATTGAACCAAGAAAATAGTTTAAGTAGTAATATATCTATGCATGTTGAAACAGGTGGAAGGTTGGTGTTGGTGGTTATTTTGAGTAGTATTTAGTAAGCATGTTAGTTTGGATTTTGGAAGGGGATATTACTTAGTTGTTCTGAATGTTTATGATTGAACTTATATGAAATAAATTATTTCAGTATTCGAAGACGGATGCCAGTATATTTTCGAGAATACACCAAAAAAGATGTAGAAAATTCTTTGATAGCAAAGAAAGTATGGAGGTTAGCTACACGTATCATCGAAAAACAAAAGCGTACCATAAAGTATCTTCAGAATAAAACGTACCGACTTAAGAAAAAAATTAAATCTCTTTATGATGTTATAGTCCATCTAAAAAACTCCAGGAAAATTTCAGAAGGATCATCTTCAGTTTTGCAGGTATAATATTTAAAAAATATCCTTATACAAAAAATAGAAATATGTTAATGTGATTATTATTGTAGTTAAAGGTAAAATATATTTCTACTATTTATGTTTAATTATTTTTTAGGATTGTATACCAATGACTATTCAGAAAATGCTTCTTAAACAAATGAAGATTTCCACTGACAAGAAGTATGCAGAAGAGCTACGCATTTTTGCTTTAACTTTAAACTTCTATTCGAGTTCCGCCTACAACTATGTACGATCAACATTTCTAAAATGTTTACCACATCCAAAAACATTACAGAAATGGTATCGTGCAGTAGATGGATCTCCTGGTTATACCCAAGAGTCTTTACGAGCAATAGAAATAAAAGTTAAAGAATGCAGAAAAGAAAATAAACGCCTAGTTTGTGCGCTTATCATGGATGAAATGGCCATTAAAAAACATATACAGTGGAATGGAAAAAGACAGATAGGATATATTGACTATGGAACTCATATGGAAGATCAAGCTCTCCCTGAAGCTAAGGAAGCAATCGTTTTTTTATTAGTTGCATTAACTAGTCGTTGGAAAATTCCAATTGCCTATTTTTTAATTGATGGAGTAAATGCCAGGGAAAAAGCGAATATGGTGAATGGTTGTCTTATGATGATTCATTCTATTGGGGTAGTAGTAACTTCTGTTACTTTCGATGGAACATCTACTAATTTATCAATGTCAAGCGTATTAGGTGCAATTTTTTCTATTAATAATTTCAAAACATATTTTTTACATCCGGCAACAAAAGAAAAAGTATTTTTAATTTTTGATGCGTGTCATATGATAAAATTGATCCGTAATGCTTTGGGTGATTGGGGTTATATATCTGATAACGATGGCAATTTATTTAGATGGGAATTTATTAAATTGCTGGTCGATTTACAAGAAGCATTAGGTTTGCATGTTGCTACTAAAGTTAGAAGACGTCACATTAACTACAATAAAGAAATTATGAAGGTGAAATTAGCTGTACAGGTATTAAGCAATAGTGTAGCAGATGCTTTAAACTATTTATGTTTAGATTTGAAATTGCAAGAATTTCAGGGATCCGAACCCACAGCAAAATTTTGTCGGATATTTAATAATGTATTTGATGCAATGAATGTTAGAAACTGTTTGAGTAAACTGCCTTACAAAAGACCACTATCACTAGTAAATTTTCAAACTGTTAAAAATCTATTTAATACAGCAGGAGATTATATCAAAAATTTGAAAGATCCCTTAGGTAAAAATATATTAGTTTCAAAAAGAAAAACCGGTTTTTTGGGTTTACTTATAAATATGGCTAGTATCGAAGGTATTATTGAGACCCATATTAAAATGACACCCTGTTTGCAGTATCTTCTAACATATAAGCTGTCCCAAGATCACATTGAAATGTTTTTTTCTAATATTCGTTCTAGGGGAGGTTTTACAAATAATCCTACCGCAATTCAGTTTGAATCCGCATATAAAAAATTATTGATCCATACAGAATTAAGTAGTTCAGAAGCAGCAAATTGCTTAGCGCAAGATGACACTAGTATACTTAAAATTTCTAGTTCAAAAATTACTTCTGCGCCTGATTTTATATATAGTACAATAGATTTTGAAACATTCACTGACGCCAATGATGACAATTTTTTATTAAGTGAAAATGACTGTAGGTATATTGCTGATATAACTGAATATATTGCTGGTTTTGTCGTAAGAAAAATAATCAAAATTCTTAAATGCAAGTTTTGTGCGGAGAATCTGATTGTTGATGATTTATTTTCTGCATTAATAGAACGAAAGAGTAGGGGAAAATTATTAAAAGCTCACCCCGATGTTATTCTCATTTGCAAAACCGCTGAGAGAATTTTCAGATCTACAGAAAATTTAAGCAGTCATTCAAATATTGTTCAGAATTTAATTCGGCGAACTATTAGAAGTATTAATATATCCACAATATTTCCAAATTTGTCATTTCACATTCTAGAACAAGCCAATCCTCTAAATAATCATTTAATTCAAATAATACAATTGATACTTAAAACATATTTTACTCTTCGTATAAATCATAGAAATAAAAGCCTCGTAGAATCTAAACAAAGAATTAGAAGTATGTATACGAAATTAATTCTTTTTAACCCTAGAATACCAGACTATCGTAAATATTACGACGCGCATTCTATTTACCTAAAAATACCAACACTCCATCTAGGGGCCGTGTAGTGGCCTTGAATAGCTTCCTTCCCACTATTATGCTTTACGCTGATACACATGTAATTTCGGTTTTAGTGTCACTTATGCAGTCAGTGCTAGTGAAGTCGTCAAATTTACGATAGTCTGGCGTTAACGTTGGCATGAATTGCAGTCTCAAAACAAAACGCTGGCCACTGGCTGTATTTTATGGCATGTTGAATATGGCCTCAATAAACTCCTATGCTCTCTATTGCACCAATACAACTAAGGTAAATAAAAAACCAATATCCCGTCACGAATATATGTTGGAATTCAAAAATACTTTGATAAGGCCGTGGCTAGAACAAAGAAAAGATATACCCACTTTACAACGCTCATTTCGGCAGAGTATTTATAAAATCTTAGATTTAGATATGCACGAACAAAGGACCACTCAAGTTGAAAAGAAGCGTAAAGTTTGTTCCTTTTGTCCAACCAATCTTCAACGAATGACCACCACATATTGTATGCGGTGCAATCGTCCAATTTGTGGTCAGCATCGCTCAGATAAATGTACTGCCTGTGCTGAACAGTAAAATTTAAATATTTCTTTTTACTTTGATTTTGTTATTAACACGTTAGAAAACGCTTTATTTTATTGAAAATAAAAAAATAAAGAATTTTAAAAATTTTATATTTCATTATTTCAAAACTCGTCAAATTTACGAATGTCTGGCGATTAGGTATGGAAAAGTAAGTCTGGTGCTCTAGGGTTAAAAATCAGTAATTATTAACATTATGTTATAGGTAGGATTATAAAATGAGGAAGTTTCCTGAAAAATTAAACTGATTATTTTTTATTGCAAACTATAGAACAGTTAAAAAAAAATCGATACGTATTTTTTTATTTCCACTAAAGATGATTATTACGAGAGTTATGCCAGTTTTTAGTTTTGTATATATAGATATACTGCATGGTGCGACGTAAAAATTCATGTGTATTGTGACGTCATAAGCATATTTCAAGGCGTTGTATCTGCCCCATTTTTCGACTTATGAAAAAAAGAAAAAAACGTGCACTTATTTTTCAGGGGCTATCCAAATCAGCATTAAAAAAATAATTAAGAAACTTCCTCGTTAGATGTACAGGCGTAAAAAAGGGCAGACGTATTCATATAAATTTTTTGTGTGCAAAGTTTTTTTTTTGCAAATCTCGTAATATCGAATCGATGATATTTGTTGTAACATTGAATCTGGAACACCCTGTATAATTAATACTTTTATTTACTCTTAGTACTAATAATATAGGTATCACTCTGTAAAAACCAATTATTTTTTCGAATAATGAGCAACCATAATTATTTTTTTTTATAAATTACAATGTTTAATTTTTCATTTTAAATTTCTGTATCTGCACATGTTTGTATTTTTATTTATTTAATGTAAGTAAGTACACATTAGTAATATTAGTATGTCATAAAAATTCAATATGTAAGGTAATTGCAACAAAAATAAATCATTTTTGCAATAAATGTTTTTTTTTTAATTACGGACAAACCGGACCATTTACGTTTAAATAATTAAAATACGTTTGTTCTCTCATCTGGAATTTATTAACTCAAAAACGTACCAGGATATCAAATACATATTTCTATGTAAACTATACTTAGATATATTACTAAATATAATAAATACACATTTATTTTAAGGCATTGAAATTATATATTTACAAATAAAAGCATAATTGAACGAAAATATTGTGTTATACATATATAAATCTATGTATTTTACATAGTTTTTAATTTTATCTCTGTCATAAAGAGGATAGCTAACCAAAAACGAGTAAATTTTGTGCAAAAACCATTGCAAATGATTCCTATACAGTTTCAATGCGAGTGCCGGCGTTTTTGCCGGTCGTCACGTGACTGCAGTCTTGCATCCTTATTTATTTTCGAACATGCAAATCGCGCCCACTCTCTCGCGCAGCCTCGCATGTTGTCACCGTTGCTATTCTATATGTCTAATAGGGGCGGGCTCCGTCCATACGTAGTATTATAACGTCAATGGACTTTACGCGTCAAACTGATGTTTATGAGTTGTTTTCCTCGTTTTTTTTTGAAAGACAGCTCTTAGGTACAGAAATTAGTTTTAAAAGAATGATATCATTTTAGGGTCACATGGAGTCTCCCAGACAAAAGGATAGAGATGAGGAAGACTTACTCTCCTTCATACGCGAGGCGGAAAAAATCTTCTGCTTATAGTAACTAAAGAGCTAATTATTTTGTTAGTTTTTAATGGTTACTCATCCATTGGTGTTATTTCGGAAATGAACGATGAAGATATAAACAACATTGAAATCTTTGCTCGAGAAGTGTTTGCCGGATTTAATTGAGAAGACTGAATATAAACAATATTTTGGCTGTTTTCACAAATGTCCTGAAAATTTTTCATTATTAAGCGGACAGAAAAATTTTGGGTATCTTAGCTACATATTATAAATGGAAAATTAATCAGAGCTTCTCAGAAGTCACTCAGAATTCGACACAACCTATTCAAAGTTTGACCCAATCTAGAAGTAAATCAAGATCTCCTTTGACACATTCTGAATCTTCGATAACGATGGATGTCGAGAACTTGCCGCTGTCAAGAAAAACCGAGAGAAAAACCGTGGATCTTACATATGAAAATTCACTGGTATCCAAAAGTATAACCCAATGGATTAAGAACAAAACTGAAAAAGAACACTGGCCTGAGACACAAAAAAAAAATTAACGACATAGTTTTCGCTTGTAAGAACGATTCAAAGCCTGGAGGATAAAAATTCCTAAAATCGCCACACAATTTAACAGACAAAAAAAATGAATTTATAACAATTTCGACACGCATTACAACTCCAAACATAGAGAAACATCTACAACAGCTACTTCGGAAGGTCCCTCGGAAGGTCCTCTTAAGATATCTACAAAATTGCAAATTACAAATTATTTTGCTAAACAGACGCAGAATTCTACATCTCATACAATAGCATCATCGCCTTCAACATCATTTTCCAGTATAACCCAAACTATCCCAAAAATAAATATTATATCGGATATTCGTATTCCAAAAGACATAAACAAGAACTCGACAACGGAAAGTGGAAACGTCTCTCATTCGGAGTTTGTAATAAACGAAGTACTGGATGACGAGAACTTGGATTTCAAATTAAGCAGGCATGAGAGTATGGCCACTGATTCCTGCTTTACAAGTTCGGCGGTTCCGAGAAACGTTTAATGTTCTCAAGATACACGTACAGTATCCACTTCTGTTATAACAAGTTCAAAAACAAAATGGGAGTCTGTGAAATATCAACGTGAAGAAAGAAAAAGAAGAAAAAGAGAGTCTACAGATGCAAGCCAACTTTTAGTAACAAATTTTTATGATATTGTCCAAGAAATAGGTTTTACTATAAACAAGAAGTCTGACGTTTGCCAACAATTTCTTAAAAAATCTTTAGTATATGAAGTCCCCGAAGATTTGGGTGACTCTGAAAAAATTAAAGATAAAACAGCTTTCTTTCTTCAAAAGTTAATAGATATTTCGCGAAAAAACGCATTATGTCATTCAAGCAGTCATAAATTTGATGAGTCCAATAAACAAATTTCGTTGTATATATATTACATTGGAGGTAGGCTACTTTATGAGACTCTATACTGTCATCTACCAAAGATTTTACCGTCCTTGGCCACGCTAAATCGATTTATCTACAAACAAAATAAAAGACTTGATGAAGGGTCTTAACGAGTTTCTAGAGGAAAGGAAACTTCCTAAGGTAATATGGACAGGGGAAGACGGAACTCGAATCACAACCAAAGTAGAGTATGACCCTAAAACGAACAATATTGTGGGATTTACTTTACCCTTGAATGAAAAAGGCATACCTCAAACAAATACGTTCATGGCATCTTCTGTTGAAAATATAAGGCAATATTTCTTTAATGCCGAAAGAGCAAATTACGCTTATGTGATAATGGCCCAGCCATTGTCAATTTTAGCGCCGTGTTATTGCCTATGTGTTTTTGGTACAAATAACCAATTCAATTTCAAATATGTTATTTCTAGATGGAGATATATGGAAGAGCAAGCCAAGAAGTTTGGGATAAAGAATATTTCTTTGATTTTGATGGAGACACTCGCCTTTTGAAAGCTATGCGAGTTGATTCTATCTTACCTCCACCTGAAAATAAAAGCAACACCTCGGGCAACACTAACTGGGAGTGGTTTCGTTTAAGATGGGCAACAGTGATAATGGCAGTTGCTGCGTGCAAGATTCCGTTCATATAGCCACAAAACTTAGAAAAAGGCTTTTAAAACCGTCCATACTGCTTCCTATTGGAAAAATGGACGGTGGACAGATAAGTACTAATTTGTAATACCTAACAAAAATGTTTTTCTTTGTATATCTATTATTAGGCATTAGGCTCTAATGCGCTCCTATATATATATATATAGTCTAGCACTCCTTTTTATAACTACTAATGATTAAAGTCATGTTTAATATATCTGTGTTATTTCGTTTCTAATATGTTGTAGTATTATTTAATGTCTTAATTCGTAATAAACGATGTAGTATTGATGGTTAAGGGTTCTATTATTTATTTTGCATGGCAGGTAATGGTGACAGGACTTATTTTTATATATTTTATTTATTATAAAATCGCTTATAATTGTAGTTCTAGTTAGGTACTTATCTAAGTGCAAACATAGCCTTACCAGTAACCCTAAAATGTATGTAATAAACGGAGTCAGCTATGACTGGACTCTTGTCGGCGTCATGTCAACGGTTGCTTCAAGCAGTGTTTAATTCCTAAGAATTCTTGTAAGTTTCTGCATAATATAATAATGGCAATCAAGAATTCGTAGTAATTTCATTCCTAAAGGTAAATACATAGCATAATTGGCAACGAGCTGTGTAGTGACCCGCATGCCTTGAGAAATGAATTTGTAAAGTCGAGTGTCAAGTTGCTGAAGTCGTGTCCAATAGATTGAGTGCCGGATCTTTAGTAAAGTCTTGGTAAAGTCCACGTCAAGTTGTCAATAAATGTCAAAGGAAAATGTCTCTAATCGGTAATATAGAGCAGATTAATTCGCAGGAAAATGAAATAACGTCTTATTTGGAGAGATTAGAGCAGCTATTTAAATTCATGATATCACAGTTGAAGAGAAGAAAATATCTCTGCTGCTTACTTTAATAGAGGGAAAAGCCTATGGAGCCTTAAAAGACCTGTTAGCACTAACCCTGCCTAGTTCAGAAAAAATACAAGAAGTTAGTAGAAGAATTAAAAAAGCATTGCAGTCCAAGAAGATTGATTATTACTGAAAGACATCGATTTCATACAGCATATCAAGAACAACACGAGCATATTAAAACCTTTTCCGCTCGATTGAAAAATCTAGCTAAGTTTTGTGACTTTGGGTGCTTTTTAAATGATTCACTAAGAGACAGATTAGTTTGTGGTTTAAAATCTGAAAGTATAAAGCGTCGATTACTAACAGAAGATGGTTTTACTTTTGAGAAAGCATACACTACTGCAGTGGGCATAGAGTTGGCAGAAGGTCAATTGAAAGCAATGGGTCCTGAGTCTTGTCAAGTAAATAAATTGCCTGAAGTGAAAAGCCGTTATTGACATTACACTCGACACTGCAAGGTACAAATAAGCCGCTCCGTTTTTAACACGGTTAATTCAGTGTTACTCATTGTAATTAATTCGCATATTCTTTGAGTGCTAATCCGACTACCTACCGTTTGCCTGACTTTCGCGTGTTGGCTCCTTGTAGTTTGATCGCAATTCGGTTCGTTGTTCTGATTCGTTCCTGCAAGTAATTATTACTCTTTTGTATAAAAAACTAAATTCCATCTATTGTCGTTGAATATATAGTGCGTTTCACCAGTTGTGTTTAGCATTAAATTTGTAGTCGCATTTTGAACAAGACACCTATAGTCGGTTTCACATAATTAAATCATTGGAGCCTTTTGTTTCTAAACCGAACAATATGGTCTTTCCATGTTTTAAGTGTGACGTTGATATACCCGACTCAGATAAGTATGCATCTTGTGACGGATGTAAGAATAAATTCCATTACAACTGCACTGATTTAGGACCATCTGAAATAAGAGTGATTAACTTAAAAACTAAAAGATGCATAACATATTTTTGCCAAAAATGTCAAGAGGGGCTACACTTAATCTATTCTTTTTAGTCCATTACATCATACATGATGTGTGGTGGTTGTTGTGAATTTCTGTCATTATCCAGTCTGTCCAGGACGTGACCGACGATTTGTTGCCATCGTTGCCTCTCTTGTTGCTGTCTCTAAATTTAGGCCAGTTAAATTGCGAACGGTGTCTGTCCATCGCGTTGGTGATCGGCCTCGTCGTGTTTTACCAAATGGCATTCCCTGTACAATGAGGCGCTCCACATTATCGTGTCGAATTATGTGGCCGAAGAACCTTAGAGCCCGCGCTGACGTTTGGCTCGACAAACGGTGCTCTATTCCGACTTGTTTTAATATGGATGCGTTTGTTCTTCGAGCAGTCCATGGGATTCTTAACATTCTGCGCCAACACCACATTTCGAACGCATCGATTCTCCGTCGATCAGCGGCCCTGATCACCCACGTTTCCGAAGCATACCAAAAAACTGAGAATACCAGTGATTTTACTAGAGCTTTTTTTGTTTGGATCGAGATGTTGCGATCTTTCCATACTCTGGCGAGTTGGCTCATAGCTGTTTTACCCAGTTGAATGCGTCTACGAATTATGTTTGTTGCCTTTTTTGTGAAGAGGTATAATCACAGAATTGGACCAGTCACAGGGCCATTGACCTGTTTCCCATATCATTTGACAGATATTGTGTAACGTTGGTAGGCAGTGTTCATCCAGATGTTTCCATATTTCAGCAGCAATGCCGTCAAAACCGACTGCTTTGTTGTTATTTAGGTTACGCACAGCTTCTTTAACCTCGCACAACAATATGGCTGGTTCCATTGTACTGCTCCTGATAGTCGTAGAAGCAGTGTCGTCATAATACAGGCTCTGACAATACTCTCTCCATATTTCAAGGACTTGATCTAATTCCGTCTTCAGTACGCCATTCTTATCTGTTGTAGCATAAGATTTTGGTTTGAAGTTTGGGGTTATTGTTTTAATTTTATAAAAGAGATCTCTACTCTGGTTAGTATTCGAGTGCGTTTCTATTTCCTGACAGATGTTGTTATAATATACATCTTTGTCTTTGCGAGATCCTCTCTGTATAAGTCCACAGAGCTTATTATATCTTGTTTGTTCCTCAATGCTATTTATACCATCCTTTTTCATTTCTCTCCTAGCGAGACAGAGGTCCAGGGTTTCATCAGATATCCATGGCTGTTTTTTACGAGTAGTAAAATACCGCCTAATACCGGTCTTACAAAAACGTATCGATACATTGGAACAACGTCTTGATGCGCCGGAGATGGATGCAGTCTACCGTACTCATCGAAGCTTCGAACTGGATACGTTCAGAGGATGTGTGCGCAGTGATTTTTCCTCTGAACAATTGGATCCTTCATTTGTCAGTGTTACTGTACCGGGTATTTGGGTCATTTTCAGTAGTTTTTAACATTGCTGTTACTAGCCTGCTGTGAAAATATTTTT
>JAEQML010083535.1:0-10442 GCA_016904865.1 Pissodes strobi | reverse complement strand
AGATACAAGGAATTTAATTAGTCTTATTTAAATTATTCTAAAAAATTTATCAGTCTCTATGATATATTAATTCGAATTACCAAATTTACAATAAATATGTATTAAGCCGGTGTATATACTTATATTCGGTTTTGACGCACGTATTTCCATCGGCGGCGTAGCTTAGCACGCAAAAGGCACTGGACCCCTCCAAAAAAGCTTTTCTTTAATTTTATTTAATTGTTAATATCGCTTTGTTGAAGTTTTTACTCTACCGTCTTTAATAGTAAATTTAAGAAAAAATTATAAACGTTTTTTCCTTAAAGTGCTGAAGAAATTTTCGAGAAAATCATAGGGCAAACAATAATATTAAAAACTTGAAATAGGCAAAGCGAGAGTCTAATAAACCAAAACTAACCGAAACTAACTGAATAATGTCAATGAGCCTTTTTTAAATAATTTTTTATTACGCATGCATCATAATCAACGATTATCGCACGCTGCAGCGTGCTTAAAATGATGTTTATGATGCGCCTACTTTTTTAAAGGTTGCTATAGAAACATTTGATCATGTCAAATGTGACAGATTAATATATTCGTCAATATATCCCTTAAGTTTAATATTTAAAACATTTTTGAGATTATGATGCATTCATAATAAAAAATAGCGTATGATATACGTGTATAAGATGCCTTTAAAGCCCTTGCGACTTACAAAACACTCCGCTGCGCGTCGTGTTTTGAAATATGTCGCGCGTGCTTTAAAAGCCCCCTTATACACTTATATCATAATATACTATTATGTACAAAAATTACTGGATCATGATGCTAATCAGCATGTACTCTCTTTGTGCCTTTGAGGTGTAGAGCTATCTCAACTTATCCCTCTTGGTTTTCAAGAGATCTAAAACAACTTATCAGGGCAAAAAAGATAGCTCACTGTCAGTTTAAGAGAGACAAGTCTTATGAATCATATTTGCTATTTTGTAACTTTCGTTCAAGATGTAAAGAGCTTGCCGGTGAGTGTCGTCGAAACTATGTTGTCGGTCTGGAGAATCGGTTGAGCTCTGATCCGGCTCAGTTTTGGAAATTTGTTAATTCATCTAGATCCAATAACAACTTGCCAAATACCATGCACCTGGGCACCTCTACTGCCTCAGAGGGTAATGATATTTCAAACCTCTTTGCTGGACACTTCTCTACCTGCTATAGCGACAGATCCCTCAATACCAACATTGATGGCTCAAAATTTCCTAAGATATCTGAATTTTATCCAATTGTGTTTGGACTTGCCGAAGTGTTTGAGGGCATCATGTCTCTTCCAAACAAACTTAGCTCTGGTCCAGATAATGTCAGTCCTTTCTTTTTGAAATGCTGTGTGTACTCACTGAGTAAGCCTCTTCACACACTGTTTAACAAGTCCATCATGGACAACAAGTTTCCCGAAATGCGGCTTTCCAGCTACATAGTCCCTGTATTTAAGAGTGGAAATCGAAATAATATTGGAGACTACCGACCAATAAGTATTCTATCATCAATTCCTAAACTTTTTGAGAAATTGTTAATACCATCTATTGTTTGGCACTGTAAGGGAATTTTTGATACTAGACAGCATGCGTTTGTTCCTCAAAGATCAACAGTTAGCAATCTACTCTTATATCAACAAGGCATCTTGCAGACTTTTGAGGAACATTCTCAAATTGACTCAATTTATACAGACTACTCCAAGGCTTTTGATTGTGTTAACCATTCTATGTTACTGTCAAAACTTGAAGCCTTGGGGTTTCCTTGCTGGCTCGTCAAGTGGCTGGATACTTATTTGGTTGGTAGAACCCAATGTGTTAAAATAAAAAAAAAATTGTTCAGAACAGATTTCGGTTCTGTCCGGAGTTCCGCAGGGGTCCCATACTGGACCATACTTTTTATTTTATATCTACTAGATCTTACTGAGTGCTTTAAACACTGTAAGGCACTATTTTTTGCTGATGACCTGAAAATTTATTTGAAAATTGAGAGTATTGAGGACTGTGACAAACTTCAGGCTGACATTGATACTTTGGTTGCATGGTCTGTTCGGAATGGGATGTCTCTGAACACTGGGAAGTGCCATTGCATAACATTTTCACGAAGGAAGTCGCCAATAATATCTAATTATTATATAAACTCCACATTGCCGACTTGGGGGTGGTTTTGGATAGTAAGCTTTCATTATAATCCCACATTGATTCACTTGTTTGTAGAGGGCTGAGCCGGTTGGGGTTTATTTTGCGCAATTCTGCTGAGCTATCTGTGTCTTCGGTACGAATTCTTTATATTTCCTTAGTGAAGTCATTGCTCAATTATGCATCTTCTGTGTGGTCTCCGTTTTACCCGGTGCATATTGACAGGATTGAAGCTATACAGAATAAGTTTCTGAGATATTGTGGGTTTAGGCTTCATTTTCCTGGAGAAAGGTAGACATATCAGGATATGAGGGCAGTGTGCAATGTAAGGAGTTTGGAAGGTGATCGAGAGTTTTCTGATTTATGCACATTGTTTAAACTGATTTCGGGTGACTTGCACTGTCCTGATCTTTTGAGCAGCATCAATTTCCGAATTCCAAGCCGAAACACTAGAAATAATGATCTTTTCCACATCCCTTACCATTTGGGCCGTTTTTTTCAGATTGGCAAATGGTGTTGGCTGTGACTTCACTGGCATTTCTTCAAGTTCAATTATTATGATCAATTGTGAATATTTTTGTAAATTTTTGTTAATATTAGTTAAAGTAATTATTGTTAATGATCATGGTTTTATAGAATGTTGTTTTTGAAATGTGATATAATTACACAGTATTTGCCTTTTTATATATTTTGTTAATAACTTTTGTAAAAAAGGGGTGATCCCGTTAATTAAATAAATAAGTAATCGGTAACAATCCCATGTAACAACGTCGCGATTCGGAGCAACAACACCTCGACAACAATGCTCACAAAATTTTAGCTCGTGACGTATTGCATGTACGCCTTTGCTATTGGGAGTGAAGATGTAGGAGGGGGGCTTGCAGGTGGAAAGGTTACCGCGATCGACGCGCAATTGGTTGCAACGTTGCCAGTCTACTTCGATAGTAGCGTACATTAGGATGCCCGTATATAAAGAATGAAACGCACTGGAAAGGTTCGGGACCCTTCATATCCAGAAATAACAACATCATTTTTTACTCAGGCACTGAGGACATATCCAGAAACGATGGCGTGGCCATCGTAGTTAACAGAACATTAGAGAATTCCATAACAGAGTACAGAGCAGTCAGTGATAGGATTATATTGATCCAGTGAATTTGAATATTGTGCAAGTGTATTTTTCAACGAGCGAAGCGCCAGACGATGAGGTAGAAGAATGCTATTCACAATTAGAACAACTATTAGAGACTCTACCAAATCGAGAAATCACGATGATAATAGGAGACTATAATGGCAAAGTTGGAAGGGAACCTGGAGATGAACATCTACGCAAAGTGATCGGCAGATATGGTTTGGGAGAAAGAAATACCAGAGGAGAACGACTGCTGTAATTCTGCACTGAGAACAGTTTTTTCATTTCGAACACAGGATATGAACATTATGCAAGGCGACTATACACGTGGACGTCACCTGGAGGCCTATATAAAATCAGATAGACTACATCTTAATAAAATCCAGGTGGAGGACCTCAGTAAGGAATACCAAGACGTATCCGGGAAAAGATTGCCATAGTGATCACCAGTTTCTTGCAGCAGAGCTCCGCATAAAATTAGGCAGATCGCAGCCTACCAAAACCTTTACAAACTGGTGGGGCCTTAAACATAATGAAAATTTCAAAACAAGGGCAAAGGTAGAAATCTCCAAATTAAATCCACACATGCAATTAGACAATGACCCCAACTCATTGTGGAACAAAACAAAAACGGTACTGCTAGAAGTGGCATCACAAACTGAAGTCACAGCGAAACAAAAGAGAAAAGCATGGATTGCAGAGGAAACCTGGAAGAAAATTGAATCACGGAAACAACTCAAGGCCGCAGGCCTACATAAGGAAGAGAATAGACAGCAGTATAACATACTCAATCAAGATATCAAACGCCACTGTAGAAACGACAAAAACAAGTACCTAAAAGATATATGCGCAGAAGTTGAGCATCACGCACACAAGAATGAGTCAAAGGACCTGTTTAACAAAGTCAACCAAATTACACGTACGTTCAACTCAAAGTCCTGGGCAATAAGATCGGAAGACGGTAAACTAATAACAGACAGAGCACAGGCAAAGGAGCGATGGAAAAACTATTGCGAAAAATTAATGGAAGACTCTGGAAACTCAGAAAGTCACACGCAAATTATAACATACAACGAAAAAGAACCTCCCATACTGTGAGAAGAAGTGATGGCAGCAGTTAGCAAATTGAAAACCAACAAGTCGCCTGGAGAGGACGGCGTGGTTGCTGAAATGCTGACTGCACTTGAGGACACAGGAGTGTCAAAAGTCAGTATATGCGCCAATTCACAAGAAAGGACCAAAAGACATATGCGACAACTATAGAACAATAGCTCTTATTTCACACGCTAGCAAAGGTTATGTTAAAGATAATATCGGAACGCATGAAGCCTTACCTTCTACCACAATTACCACCAGAACAAGCCGGATTTGTCCCAGGGCGCGGAACCAGAGAACAGATACTAAACCTCCGACAAATAATCGAAAAATCGAGGGAATTCAATGTGCCTACTTACTTATGCTTCATAGATTACTCTAAAGCATTTGACTGCATACGATGGCAAGATTTATGGACGATCTTGACTGAAATGGGCGCACCTCACCACTTAATATCGCTAATACAAAATTTAGACGACAACAACACAGCATCCGTCAGAGTAAAGGGAGATCTGACCAATGAATTCAACTTATTGAAATCTATCAAAAATTTAGTAATTCTGCCTTTGACTAAACTCATTAATTTGTGTTTTAAAGAAAATGTGTTTCCCATAGATCTAAAGAGAGCCACAGTTATTCCAATATTTAAAAAAGGAGACATAATCAGCCTCAAAATTACCGACCTATCTCCCTTTTTCTTATTCTGTCAAAAGTCTTGGAAAAGTGCATGTCATTGCAAATAACTGAATTTTTTGAATCAAACAAACTTTTCTTGGACAGTCAATTTGGTTTCCGAAAGGGTAAAAGCACGGTCCTTGCTATCTTAGATCTCATATCTTATATAACTGAATCTTTTCATACGCTACAATACGACAGTGTTCTGATGTGTGATCTGAGTAAAGCATTTGACTGTGTTGACCATGAAATTCTTCTGGCTAAACTCAAAGGGTATGGATTCTCTCAGAATAGCATTGATATGGCGAAATCTTACTTGCAAGACAGAGTGCAAGTGGTGAGAGTGGGAAATGTCACTTCAGCCGAGGGAATATTGGGGTTCCTCAGGGATCGATAATGGGCCCTATTCTATTTATAATTTATGTTAATGACCTACCAAATGGTGAACCATGTGCTAAATTCACAATTTATGCTGATGATACCACACTCTTCTTGGCATCGAACACAATTGCGGGTTCAACTCAGGGTATGGATGTTGCGACGGAAAGATGGTTTTGTGCAAATAGGTTGGTATTGAACTCAGATAAAACCAAAGAGGTGATGTTTGCTTTGCGGGAAACAGGGGATGTGAATGATTGTGTGACTGATGTGAGGTTTCTGGGAGTGATTCTGGATATTAAACTAAGATGACATTTGCATATTGACACCTTATGCAAAAAATTATCCAAGGGGTTGTACATACTTAAAAGTCTCTCAAAAAATGTTTCTCAGGATGTTCTAATGACGTCCTATCATGCCATTTTTCATTCCAATCTTGCATATGCACTACTAGTTTGGGGACACGCAGCAGATACATACAGAGTTTTTGGATTGCAAAGAAAGGCCATCAGAATCATCAGTCAGCTAAATTACAGAGACGACTGCAGAGCTGCCTTTAAAGCACTCAAAATTCTCACCCTTCCATCTCAGTATGTGTTTGACAACCTGCTTTTTGTGAGGCAGAATTTGGCATCGGGCAGAGCTCATGAGGACATATATGGTTATGATACCAGAAATAAATGTAAGCTGATTCCTGCATAATGGAGGCTGCGAAGGTGTCAGACTGGTCCTGGGTATTGGGCTATACAATTTTACAATGCTCTGCCTGATAGTATCAAGCTTTTACAATGTAAGGATTTTAAAAGAGAAATTAGACAAATATTGATTAATGAACCTTTTTATTCTTTAGATTAATTTTTGAATTTTAATTTTACCTGATATGTATCAGTCTCCCTAGATGTTAATTTTATGTTTTTAAATTTAAATGTTCTAATTTTAAGTACTTTTAATTTATGTGTTTTATATTTGTTCAGTGTTCATAATGACCAGTTTTGAACTGTCTTTGTTTTTATAGTAGGTATCATGCTAGATTAACGGTTTTTCTATTGATTTTATTGACGAATGTAAACTGTATTGTAATAACATGAATAAACGAATTTGAATTTGAATTTGAATCTATTCAGAGTGAGTAAAGGAGTCAGGCAGGGTTGTATACTAAGCCCACTACTCTTTAACATCTATGGCGAGTGGATCATGAGGAAAGCACTCGATGACTGGCAGGGAGGAATTACCATTGACGGCTTCAAGATCTGTAACTTGCGCTACGCCGATGATACAACTCTAATCGCTGCATCGGAAGAAGAATTGATCAATCTTATACGAAGAGTCGACGAAACAAGCAACGAAGTAGGCCTGCAGATAAACAGAAAGAAAACCAAAATAATGATAATTGATCGCCAAAATAATAACAGACCTGAAGTAAAAAGGATAAACAACATCGAGACAGTTGACGCTTTCATATATCTTGGTACCACAATCTCGAGCACGGACGGATCCAGCGAGGAGATAAAGAGGAGAAGCGCAATAGCGAAAGAATCCATGACCAAACTAACCAAAGAATGGAAAAGCCATCACATATCCCTTAACACCAAAATGAGATTGGTCAGGAGCTTGGTGTTTTCAGTCCAGAATGCTGGACTTTAAAAGGGACTGATAAGTGGAAGATAGATGCTTTCGAAATATTTTGCTGGCGCATAAAGCTGAGAGTGTCCTGGACGGAGAAAAGAACCAGCCAATCCATTCTGGACCAAGTCAGAATTAAGAAGAGATTGAGCATTGTGGTAGCGGAGAAAATAGCTAAATTCTTTGATCATGTGGTTAGAAGAAATGGTCTTAAGAGACCTCACTTTGGAAGGGACAGTCCCTGGCAAAAGATCAAGAAGAAGGTCGCCTACAAGATACATGGATCTTATAACCGGTCTAACTGGCAAAACCTTACCCAAACATTCAAAATGGCAGAAGATAAGCAGGAATGGAAAGCCATCACAGAAAACAATACATGAATTCATGATGCTCGAAACCGAGCCAACGACTAAGAAGATGTAAAGAATTACATTGCAATTTCTCCAATATTATGAAAAACATATTTCCATAAGGAGTGCTCTCCTCTTTCTATAATGTGGTATTTCGTAATACTACTACCCTGTTCCTGCACTTTCCTAAAATAATACGGGGGACTCTTGATAATCTGCCGCTTGATGATCGGTGACGCCGGATAATTGGATCAAGTAAATAAGCACGTTTTAAATTTTTGCATAATTACTAAACATCTGTCTAAATACATACATACCTTACGTACAGGCTTATCATTTATATTTCGCCACCTCATACAGGATTTATTTTTGCATATAGAAAAAATATTAAATACAAAAGTTGTATGGATTTCAGGGAACTTCCTAGAAAAAATAATTTTGAATATACAGGGTGAGTCAGAAACGAGTAGAGTACCAAATTTTGATTTTTTTGAATGGAACGCCTGGTATATTTTTTAATATTTAGATTCTCCTCATTATTCTCTTTTCAAAAATGTATAATATGTCTATACTTGCAGCGGTAGTTTTTGAGCTGTTCGACTTCAAAATTGCCCCTTATCTGAATAGCAATTTTATTATTTATTTAGTATTTATCGTTCATAATAAAACATTTTCTTACCTTAAAATCATAATAATCATTTTCTACATTAACATCATAATGAGAAATAATATAAATAAATAAATAATAAAATTATTATTCAGATAAGGGGCAAATTTGAAGTCGAACAGCTCAAAAACTACCGCTGCAAATATAGACATATTATACATTTTTCAAAAGAGAATAATGAGGATAATCTAAATATTGAAAAATATACCGGGGGTTCCATTTAAAAAATCAAAATTTGGTACTCCACTCGTTTCTGACTCACCTTGTATATTCAAATTATTTTTTCTAGGAAGTTCCCTGAAATCCATACAACTTTTGTATTTAATATTCGTTTCTATCTGCAAAAATAAACCCTGTATAAGGTGGGGAAATATAACTGATAACCCTGTACATATGTATTAGATTCATTATTCATATTATTTATCTATTCCCATAAAATATAAACAGACACCTTGCTTTTACATACATATTTAAACTCATACATATACTCGCCGGATAATATGCCGAGCTCAATAATTGGCAGTACCGCTAGTCACAACACCCGCCAATTTACCACAGTAAGTGGTAAATTTCCCTATAGAGCCGGCAACAGCGCAAACAAAACAAACTATCAGTTTGCGAATTTGTCGATAATGTCTGCGGTAAAAGTTAGTGTTATTTTCTTGCATTTTTCTGAAATCGGAACTATTTATGTGCTTTTAAGTGCGTGAAACTTGTACTTAATATTTCGTTATATATTAAGGTATACAATTTATATTGACAGGCTTATTTTTAAATACGTAAAACTGTATATTTTGAAAGACCTGTTGCTTTTGCCGTTTGTGTACAGCCAACAGCATTGAGTGGGTATTAGTACAGCACAATTATAAGTTTTTGTTCGTGTTTAATCGTGTGTTTTGCGGCAATTATACCTCAAAAGTGTAGCATTCCTGACTGTAATTGAAACTATAAAAACGGGCCTACACTTCATGTTTTCGGTTTTGCTACGGACGGGATGTAAGTTTACAACAAAAATGGCTAAATGCTAACCCAAACAACACAAAAGTATGTGAAGCTCATTCTCCTGAGGGTAGTATATTAAGAAGTACAAACACTGACAAGTTTTTTTACAATAGATTTACTAAAACCATGGCTAAAAGAAGACCATCAATTTTTTCAAATTGCTCTTGTTACATATTTATCAAAAATTATCAAAATGCGGCAAAGTAAAGATGAAAAGCTCAAAAATATTGATGAGTTAAATTTATCAAAAGCCCTTGAAGTAAGCAAAATTGAGTTTTAGGAGCACGAAAAAAATGCACAGCCTACATGGACGTCACACGACAAGCACTAAGGCCTTGTTATTGAGTGGGTATTGTTCGGGGTCATAACGAAGCTTAAACCTAACCCGCGATGTTGTCAAAGTTCAGGTGTTTTCCACATATTAGGACCATTTTTGTCGTTACAAATAATGGTTTTAAAATTTAAAGATAATTAATGCCCGTATATAGGGTGATCCAAATTAAAATCGGGAAATTTCAGCATCATGCTTCGCCGAGTGTTTCGCAGTTAAAACTTGTGTCCGGATCTATCTTGTTTCAGATACATAGGGAGTTTTAACCCATTTTTTTAAAATAAAAAATATAAATATATTTTTTGCTTTAGCCTAATCTTTAAGGCTTTCGAAACAAAATTAAGTACAAGACAATAAGATATCTTACTGATACTATTTGTGTCAAAATCGTATCCGCTATAGAATAGGGTAGCAAAACGCGCTACTTTTGTGACGCACACTGTATAACTTCAAATACCGTTGCTAGGTAAACGTCTTACATCTCTTTGTGTCTTCCTTCCCTCTCCATACAAATTTCTGTTCGACAGTTAAATTATCTGACTGAATTTAGTAAAAATTTCCCAAATATATTTAGACATGTTTCCCTTATAACATTTTCCCAATTCAGGAAAGGGCGTCTATTTGTAAACTTTTGTTTTTAAAAATCCCATTATCGTCAAATCTGGGAGTCGTGACGGCCAAGGATATTCAGAATATCTCCCTATACATTTGTCTGTGTTATTCAGAAATTCTCTGACTTCAGCTGTAGAGTGAATTCGAATTGATGCTCCTCTAAGTGAAAACGACACATTGCATTTAACGGCATCTCATCTACATAAGGTGTAATTTCTTGTTGCAATAAGTTTAAATATCCTCTAGTGACGACGCAAATAAGGCTCAATCAGTTTACTAGATATTAGAAATACTACACCATACATTAATTTAAAAAAACTGGTCCTTACAATATATTGTAAAATTGAAGTTTTCATTAGACCACCATCGACAAACGTATGGTTTTATGTAAGTATAGGATCACTACTTCCTACACAGAAAGGCCTACTGTCTAATA
>JAEQML010083534.1:0-10442 GCA_016904865.1 Pissodes strobi | reverse complement strand
CTGTTCCATACGCTTACAGGCGTCTGCCTTTTTAAGCGTTGCCTTAGCTTTTGATTGTCCATATCTTGCCGCTACTGCTGGCGCCTCTCTTTTTTTTGTCTTTTTGTATAATTATGGTTTAGTTTGTCAATTTATTTTCTGTTCTTGTAAACCCCTGAGGAGCTTTTAACTAATGTTCCTATTTGTTATCGGTTGCGCTATTGTTTTCCTTTGGTTGATTTGTTTGTCTTTTGTTCAGTTTACATTATTTAGTGAGGTTTTCTAAAATAAGGATTGTGTCCTTAGTCCTCTTGTAGTCCTTTTTGCAGAAATCATTTCGTAGTTCGTAGTCCAAGAGCCATTTGAAGTCAGGACATTCGTGTGATTCTAAAACTTTGAAAAAGGTTACCGCTTTTTTATGCAGGTGCTTCATTATTGTGTTCCAGTTTACATCTTTCTGAATGTCACAATTTCTCATGAACCAGGGAGCATTAACTGCACATCTTATCAGGATGTTATCGAGACTAATAATCTTTTTCAAGTAAGTGTTTGCGGCCATGCACCAGCATGAAGATCCATATCCTATCTGCGCCCTGAGTATAGCATGTAAGATGATGATTTTTGTTTTAATTTCTAATTTGCTTTTCCTGCCAACCAAGGAGTATAGTCTGAGCCATGCTGCTCTTACCTTCTTGATTGCAGTGTTAATATGTTTAACCCAGTTTAGTTTGGAGTCCAAGATCATCCCCAAATATCTTGCATCATTTTTCCATGGTAGTTCATCATCAAGAAGTTTTAGTCTCTTATTTGTCTTCAATAATCTTTTCTGGAATATTATTGCTTGAGTTTTTTCAGGATTTATTTTAATCTTATTTCTATTTGCCCAATTTGTGTAAGCATTTAGGTGAGCTTGTAGGTGTTTGACAATGCAGCTTGTATTTCTACCTCAAAATAAAAAGGCTGTGTCATCATAAACCTTGTGTTACATATTCAGTTACCCTGGTGAGCTGTTGTTCCGCAGAGTGTCTGGCCCTAAATCCAAATTGATACGCCGGTATTATGTGTCGATCTTCCAGCATTTTCAAAAATCTTTTCTTAATCGTTTTTTCGATGATTTTGCTGAGGGTTGGTAACAGGCTAATCGGCCGATAGCTTCCTGGGAAGGTGAGGTCCTTTCCAGGCTTGGGAAATACCACTATACAGGATTTTTTCCAAATGGAGGGGAAGTGGCTAAACTTTATTACTGCGTTTGCTATATTCGCAAGGAATACGTGACCCTTCTTTGGCATTTCCTTTGCCATCTTGTTATTAATTTCATCTAATCCTGGAGCCTTTCTGGTTTTTAGGTGTCTAACTATCGTTTTTATTTCACCCGGTGTTACATAATTTTCGTTTCTTGTCATTGGCTTTATTATCCTCAAGTGTCTAACGGTTCTTGTGGCACTTCGTTCGTATTCTTCGTCTTCTTCTTCTAAGTGATTATTGGTGAAGGTCATCTCCAGAGTTTGGGCGAAGGCGTCGGCTTTCTCCTTTGGCGAGTATACCATCCCAGTCAGCCCGTGAATAGGAGGTATTTTTTGTGGTTCTCTTCGCAGGGCCTTTGCCACTTTCCATGCAGAGTTATCTGCTAGGTTAAGTCTGCTAACTTTGTCTTCCCAGTGCTTATTTTGGTAATTTACTATTTCTACTTTTAGTGACCGGGTATGTACGTTTAATGCTTGTTTATTTTGATCGTTTCTGTGAACAGCATACTGTCTTCTTAGGCGGCGATTTTCCCTAATCTTGTTCTGGAGTTGAGCTGGTAATTCGTTTATTGATCCAGTTTTAATTTCCTTAGTGTATGTACAGTTTTTGTAAGCTTCGGTCAATATTTTGGTAAGTGTTTTTGTCTCTTGTTCAAGCTCATTTACGGAGTTAATTTTCTTTAACTTTATTAGCTCAGATACAGTCTTCTTAAAACGTACCCAGTTTGTTGCTGTGCCATGGCCTAATGTAAGGATTACTGGATTGTGGTCCGAAGTTCCAATGTTCAAGGCTTCTATTTCGGCGCGAGAGGTAATTCCGTTGAGTATAGCAATGTCTATCACATCGGGCAGCCCGTTACAGGAAGGGATGTAAGTGGGCATTTCTGGGCCCAGAATTTCTAAGCTCAGATCCAGAGCAGTTTTTTCTAAGGTTAGTCCCTTTTTGCATGTATTTCGGCTGTTCCATGCACGGGAATGGCAATTTAGGTCACCCATCACGATGGCGGGGAGATTTCCATTTATTAGCTGTGCTACTTCAGTGGATTTTAGCTGTTTTTCTGGACTTTTATATACAGTGACTATTTTGTAGTAATTTCCATTTAGTTTGGCAATTATTGAAAGGTTATCTATGTCCATTTGTTTACTCCCTAATTCATAACTGGAGATGTCATTTCTAACTATAATGGCTAATCCGTTTCCTGGAACAGCCAATCCATCTTTTCTATGTGTATGGTAGTTTTTAAAACTAATTTTATTGTCTTTTGTTAGCATGGTCTCCTGGACCGCTAAGACTGCGGGTTCATGTTCCTTGAGGAACAGATCTATGTCGAATTTTCTAGTGCGAATTCCTTTAGTGTTCCAAGAAGCGATTTTTAAACTATCCATTTAGAGTTGTTATGGCTTCCATCAATATCTTTAGTATGTTACTTATTTTGTTTATTTTTTCATCAAAGTCAGTTGTATGGTTAGCTTTCAAGTTTTGTGTTTTTCCTTGCCGTTCTTTATTTTCTGTTTTATTCTCTGTTTTACCGGAGGTAGTCGTCTTTGAGTTTTTGTTTTTCCCATAAAAAGTTTGGTAATGTTGACATCCGCGATAGCTCGCTGGATGTCCTTCTTTGCTGCAGAGAACGCACTTTGAGTTATTTGGCTCGTCCGCCTTTGGTTTTTGTAGGGTGCACTTGTACGAAGCATGATCACCGGCACATTTTACACAGCGTTCTGGCATGGAGCAATAGGCCGCCCATGCCCGTAGCGCTGGCATCTGTAGCACTGTATAGGGCCGTTCATTCGTTTCTTTTCAGTGATTTTTACTGTCATATCGATTAATCTATCAACTTTGTAAATTTCTTTGCTTGAAGTTTTTACGTTAAACATTGGGAGTTGCTGCTTGGTACGGTATGAGAACATCTGGGTGACTTCCACGTCATTCATTCCAAGTTCCTCCAACTCTTGCTTAATAATAAAGGGAGCAATGTCTAAGTCAAGGCCGTACAAAACTACGTTATATTTTTTATTTTCATCTAACGTGTACGTGAAGTAAGGTTTCTCTTTTTCTGTCAGGTATTTTGTTAATTTTCGGTGATCTTCCGCATTGCTCACAAAAATCCTGGTATTTTCACCCACAATCCTAGCATTGTCAAACTTGATGCCGTTTCGGTATAACTTATCCCGCAGGTCAATCCAGCACCGGTTTCCATGAATAGTGATCGGGGGAATCCTCTTGGCTTTTTCCGCGTACGATTGAGTTTGAATTTCCATCTCATCTTCTTCTTCTTCGTCTATCTGTGTTGTTTGTTTATAGTTGTTTTTCTTAGTGCCTAATTTGGGCCAGTTTGGATCTTCTTTGGCATTACTATCTTTAGCTTCAAATTGAGACTTTAATTCTTTTAAGGCCTCTTTTAGTAGCGCCATTTCACTTTTAATTTCATTCTTCTCTTGTTTCTCTTTCTCCAGGTCTTCTTTTACTTTATTGTATGCTTCAATTGCAATTGCTTTTTCTAGCTCGTAGTCTTGTCTAACCAAATCGATACTCTTTTTTAATTCATCAATAGTCTTTTCACTTTTTTCTCTATATTTGCTGTATTCATTTACTAGTTTGTCATGCATACGTTTGTAATCTCGCATTTCGCCCGTGATTCCTGAGACATCTCCTTCTAGCCTAGAGACTTTAATAGACTCCGTTGAGACAATTCCTATACTATCTCTATCTTTTGGTCGCTTTGAAGTGCTTGCTTTTCTCGGTAGCTCAATTGACGGCGTGGGGGGTTTCCCTCCCCCCTGTCCCTTTATGCTGTGGCTACTCAGTTCACCGTGATGAAAAGAATGCCGTCAGTTCAATTTACAATATAACTTTTCGTTTATTATTTATAACACTTTATGAATATGTTTATAATAATTATTTGTTTAGTTCAAGTTTAAAAGTTTTTGTTTAAGTTCAAGTTTTGGTCACTTACCGCTGGTTTCCACAATACCCGTTAACGTTAACGCTAATTAACGCCGGTGTATTTGTGTTTGAAGTCAGTCCACAAGTAATCCTATGCTTCACTTTACAGTAACTGCACAAATTCTACGCTTTTCAGCTGTTTCTTCCGTTACTGTTAACGGTAACGATAAGTTTTTTAGTCACAATAAGTTCACAACACTTTGGGTTTGCAATAGTAGCGAAAAGAATTGCTTTACGCTATTTTCCCCGTTAACGTTAACGTTAACGCTATTTCCACGCACTCAGTTAATCTGCAGCACTGTCCGATGCCGATGCGGTAATAAAAATTTTTTAACGTTATTTCGTCCGATAACGTTATTTATCCACTTACGCTATGCGTTAATACATTGAGCCGGATCGAATTTGAACTGAAAAAAACACGTTCGTATCTTTCGACAACCGTACCTCGAATCGAATCAAATGAATGTTCAATGAATGAATGAATGAATCATAATCATCAAATAATGATGCGTTAGGTTCAGATGGTTTGCTCATTTATAGGCGGACCAGCTCCCTTAACAAGCCCCGCCCACCGTGTCCGAACACAGTTGATTGGCTGGGCCAAAGCAGCTCGCACATGTACCCATGAGGGACATGTATTGTGTTTCTGCGCTCCTGATATTGACAATATGAAATTTTTGAAATTATGCTTTTAAAAGTTGGTTTAGAAAGTAGCTATATGGAGAAATGGTTAGGTTAATGCATTTTTAAGAAATATAAGTTAAGGGGGCCTAAGTTGTTTGTAGTATAACGATATTGCTCTGTAAATAGTGCCATAGGTGATAGGGTTTTCCGGGTTATACCGGGAATTGCCAAGATTCGCTGTAAGCGGCGATCCCGTCACTTGTTTCTCGAAGAATCTGCATGCGAGGCCATCGATGTACTCCTCGATGTATTCCATCTTTGCCCACGCATGCAGATCCTCGATTCTAACTCTGTCGAGTGCTGTGACGGAGAACGCTCCCCTTAAGTAATTATTCTGAAGGACTTGGACCTTTTTTCTGTGTGTTTTGGCGACAGACCACCAGACGAGGGCGCCGTATAGGAGAGCTGGTCTTATTATGGCTCGGTAGAGGGTGAGCTTGTTCGCCGGACTTAGAAAGGAGCGAGCAGTGACCAGGGTGTTTAGGCCCTTTTTTATTATGGCATTTTTTGCTACTATGGCGTTGACATGTTTGCTGAAATTAAGTTTATCGTCAAAGGTGATGCCCAGATACTTCACTTGACTTTTTGGGAGAATTGCCGTGTTGCCAATGGTTAGGGGCGTGATATTGACATCTTTACGTTTCCTGGTAACCAGGATTAGCTCCGTCTTGGCAGCATTCAGTGAAATTTTCCATTGTTCGTAGTACGGAATAAGGATGCTTATGTGCTCCTGTAGGTATGATTTTGCCACCTCCGCTTGGGGATGTTGGGAATAAATCGCTGTATCGTCAGCGAAGAGGGCTTTACGGGTGTTAGGATGTGACGGGATATCTGCTATAAAAAGATTGAATAATAGCGGCGATAATACAGTACCCTGTGGCACCCCTGCTTGCAGTGATTTACTGTCCGAGATTTTGTGCCCAATACGGGTGGTGAAGGAGCGCCCGGCAAGATATGACGCGATGAGCGCTGTCCAATACAGTGGCATACTGTAAGTCGCCAGTAGTTTGAACAGTAGCCCATCGTGCCATACCCTGTCGAACGCTTTTTCGATGTCCAATAGCAGTAGGGTAGTAGACGTTCTGCCATTGAACCCCTCATATATGTCGGAAGCGATCTTCGAGGCCAGCATGACGGTTCCATGCCGCCCTCGAAAACCGAATTGTTCCTGAGGGAGAATACGTAGTTTTTATACTTCGTTATTGACCCTCGGCAAGATTAGCCTTTCAGCCACCTTACCGAGTGTGTTTAAGAGAGAGATAGGCCGGTAAGAAGCTGGGAGAGACAGGTCTTTCCCCGGTTTCGGGAAGTGTATTATGCACGCTATTTTCCAGGATTGAGGGAAATGTTGCAGCCGGATAACCGCATTAACGATATGCATATACTGGATGATGGTTTTTCGGGGTAGATTTTTTAGGACTGTAGTCGGAATGTTGTCCGGGCCGGGCGCTTTGTTTCTCGGAAGACGACAAAGGGCTTTGCGAATGTCCGCCGGAGTGACTCTCAGCTTATAGAGCACTGCAGGAGGGATAGGATATTTAGACTGTCGAAATGTGTTGACAGTTTGTGTGCAACGTGCCTGTTCAGGCAGGGTGTCAGGCGCCGCTGTATAGACACCCTCCAGGTAGTCAGCGAAGGCCTCCGCTTTTCCCTGATCATCGGCGATTTCCACGCCGCGATGGTTGATTTCAGGTATTCGCGTTGGGCCTCCGCGGACTCTCCTGACGAGTTTCCAGAGCGAGCCATCATCCCTGCTTATAGTATTAATGTAATCCAACCATGTTTGGTTACGATGCTCGCGGATTTTCATCCTTATCTCCTCGGTCAGTGCATTGATGCGAGCGGATCCCATTTGTGTCCGGTTCCTCTGCCATCTTCGTCGAAATCGGTTTCTAAAGGTAATGAGATTAAGGATATCTTCAGGAAGGGTGTCAGTGCTAGGGCGGATGGCGACCCTAGTACATAAAGCATCACGGATGCGCTGGATATTTGACGTGAGAGTTTCTACCTCGTTTTCTAACTCCTGGACAGTCTCTATTTGCGCGGGGACAACAGTAATCTCATTTAACTGCTCGCGGAACACCCTCCAATCAACCCCCCTATACGAAACGACGGTGTCGTTTGTCACAGGGACCCTGCAGTATAGGCTGATCTTGATTGGAAGATGATCCGAGTTTAGAGCATTCAGCTCTTGAAGTTGAGATGTCCTTATTGTTCCCCGAGTAATAGCAATGTCCAAGAACGAGGGATTGCGGACAAAAGTAGGATTTGGTGTTCGATGATAGGACATTTCCAAGTTATTGTCGATAACTGCTTTAAACATCCTGCCCCTGCCGTTGGTAGTGCCACCCCATTCGGCGTGGAAGGCATTGAAGTCGCCTATTAACAACGTTACTCGATTTATAGGGAGTAGTGCTAAAAGGTCAGGTGCCGTGATGCGAGGACCCGGGGGTGCGTAGCCGCCGCAGATACGTATACCGCTCGTCGTCTCAATACAAACGTGTTCTATCGGAGAATGAATATTGCGGATTCTCTTATATTGGAGCGACTTATGTACGAGGCAGGCCACGCCTCCCCCGCGTCGATCTGGCCTATCATATCGTTCGATATTATATCCCCGTATCTTCAGTACGAAGTCGGGGGACAGATTTGTTTCGACAATGAAAACAACTTGGAAATTGGAAGTATACATAAAGTTACGAAACTCGCCCAGTTTTTGTCTAATACCATTACAGTTCCAGCATGCAATATGTAACATTTATATATTATATTTGGAATACTCATGGGTGAAAAAGCGAAGAGATGTCTGTATAATCTCGGCTTTATCACCCCTGCATGCTTCTAGCATGTTTGAGTATTTCTCTATAAAGCAAGATATAGTTGATCTAGGTTTACAAGGCTATTGATCTTAGCCACGACACTATTAAGATCTGACATTATATTAGAAATATTTGAAGTGTTAGAATTACTAATATTGTTATTGCCGCTAGCAGAACCACTAACCTGTACATTTGTGTTATCAGCGGCTTGGTTTCCAGGGGGTGGCGGTTGCTGGCGGCCGCGGATTGCGGGGAACTGTCTGTTATAGTCGTTTCTGTCGTTGCTACGTTGGCCATTGCTTAGGCCTTGGCCACTTTGACCGTCTGCTCTGCTGATGTTGTTTGGGCCCCTCCACGCTGGGTTGGCAGGGGGTGGCGCGGGGCGAAATGTCGGTTTTGTCGATTTCGGCTTAGCTGTAGTTTGAATAATGTTAAGTTTGTATTCAAACACTGTGCAATTTTCGTCGATTGAGCGGTGTGGCCCTTTGCAATTTACGCATTTTACGGTGTCTGAATTGCAGGATGTGATTTCATGCGCCCCCGCGCATTTGCTGCAAGCTACGTTGCGGTTACAATATGTTCTAGCGTGCCCGAATTGCTGGCATTTTTTGCACTGCAAGACGGGTTTGCTAGAACGCCGAATTTCCCAGTTGACACGGACTGACATGATTGTTCTGACTTCTTGGTTTAGGCGCCGAACATTATAGTTAGTTCCTAATATAATTAAAAACATTGGAATGCGCGTTTTTCGCATTTCGAAAACGGATTTGGGTGTAATGTTATATTCGTCCGTAAGAGCTTCAACTATGTCATTTGGCTTTATATCGCCATCTAGGCCGCGGAGCACAAAAGCCCTCGTCTTCTCCTGTGACTCCGCGTACGTATGGTATTCTGTTTTTTCTAGATCGAGAGTCCGCTTTAGGGTATGTAGGTCGTGGCTATTTTCGCAGTATACAATGACGGAGTTTTTAGTGTATTTGAGCTTTTCTTTATTCTCATCTCCTTCAGATCATCCCTTAACTGTCGATGATCAGAGGGCCTGCCTTTAATGACTACCGGCGGTGGTGCCTGTGTTTTAGTCTTCTTCGGTGCGTTTTTGTTACCCGCTGCTTTTTGCCTTACTCCGGTTGACGCGGTTGTAGAGGCTACGCTAACGGCGTCGTCGTCTTCCATATCTAGGTCCTCCAGGGGTTGGTATTTGTTCTTCGTGTCAACAGGGGATTGCCCCTTATCTAAATTCACCACCTTGAAATTTCTTTTAAAAGGAATTTGTTTGAATGGTACCTTAATGGGCTCTAATTCTTTATTGGGTATCAGGAGATCAGCGGTTCTTGGCGGTGCCGGTGGCGGCGCCATAAGTGTGGTGTCGTCTATTTTAAACGCGGGCGCTGGCGCTGTTGCTATGGGCTCGGTATCGGTGTGAGTTTTTTGCATTGTTGATGTTATTTCGCCAGCCGTGACCTTATTGACCTTCAGCTTTTTGGCCGCTTCTTCTCCTTGGAGGCTTGTAGGACTAGCCTTCTTTTTTCCGGTGTCGATTCTCGCTGAGGTATTGTACTTTATTCTCGAGGGGTGTGTATCCCTCATATGCTGTCGAACTTTAGTCATTATGCGGTAAAGTTCGCTTTGCTGTAGTTCGGCGGCGTTGTTTAGCTTTTCTTTATCAAGGCGACATTGGACGCATATTTCGGCGTAACTATTACATCTAGATTTAGTCTTCTTGATGGTAAGCTCCGAATATCGTCGCTCGGAGTTCGATTCCATCGATACGTTGGACAACGTGTCCTCGTCTTCGGTGTAATCACCCATGGTTAGGGCAAAAGCCGGGGTTCCGTCCCCGGAAACTAGAAAATTAGAGCAACTACGTGCTATGCGGCCTTTACTGGTTACACTTAGTGTAAAAAGCAAGCCTAATACAATGCAAAATGACCGTAAGATCGTGATAGAAGGGTAAACCGCAGTGCTCAACTCTGGGAACACCAGCCAGTCCGATTAGGTACGCGACCAAAATCGGAATCTTAAAAAACAAAGACGAAGACTTGAAGAAGTCAAGTGTGGTGTATAGTGTTCCTTGTTCTGAATGTGAAGGCATATATATAGGACAAACATCTAGGGTATTAAAGGATAGAATCACAACACACAAAAGTGATTGTAGACTCAATAAAAATACATGTGCTTTAGCAGAGCATACTAATAATGCAGGACATTTGTTTAACTGCAATGAAACAAAAATTTTATGTAATGAGTCTAATTATAGCAAAAGGCTCTTTTTTGAGATGGTTGAAATTTACTCACAACCTAACTCAATCAACAAAAAAACAGATGTTGAGGGACTCAGTGTAATTTATTCTCATTTACTTACACTAGATACTAAAAATAATAATCACACATATAATCAAAGCGGTGTATCTTTAAATATTTAAAAAAAATAGGTTCTTCAGCCACTCTCTGTAGCGAAATTAGCCTGCTGCATAAACAACTATCCTCTCCCAAAATTAAAGTAGGTTAAATTAGTTTAAGGACAAATTTGATTGTTTCTACCGATCCTCTATGATAACTATAACTATAGGATAACTGGGACTAGAATAGACCTTGCCCTTAGCAAATAATCTGTATCAAAAAACTTACAACAACGCAAAAAAGATACAAAATTAATCTAAATAGGTTCACTTTCCGTCGAACGATACGGCCGACTATAAGATTGCTTTGATCCTGATAATGGAATCCGCCATTTTACGTGGTTTAATCACGAACAATATACTTGCGATGTAG
>JAEQML010083533.1:0-10443 GCA_016904865.1 Pissodes strobi | reverse complement strand
GAAGATGCAAATCCAGTCCTAGTTAAGTAACAAAAATAATCAAATGCATACAATATAATTATGGCCAACAGAGATGTACGGGGTGATCCAGATAACTCTTTAAATAGAATGGACATATATCTATTATTTTTTAGATAAAAAGAAAATGTTCCAAAGAAAAGTTGTTTGATTTCATCTACTTTTACACATGCTTTTGTTTTAATATATGCATGGTCTTTCAAAAAAGCAAGGCAGACGCCCACTTTTTAATGTAATATACCACATTTTTGATGATTTTGAATTTTCTATTAAATTCTGCATATTTTTTTGTATAAAGTTTTACAAACATTGAAGGTTTTAGAGTTACGAAATACTCTGATTTTTTCGATATAATTGCTTTAGATTCCTGCTGCTACCTGGAGATAAAGTTTATTTTTCAAATGTCATGGCATTGATGTTTGAAGTCTGATTTACCGATTCATCTCTATGGTTTAATAATAATAGTTTACAAAATGAACTATTAGATTGCTGAAAGAAACGTTGAAAGTGGTCAAGCTTTATTTCAAGAATGATATAATGCTACAAGAACACGAGAACAGTATGGGAAAACAGAATGATCGGAAAGTACCATCTGTACAAACTATAAATTAATAAGAGGAAGTGAATACAAAAACAGCATATCTGGTAAATAAGAAAAGAGCAAAACAAAGAAACGAAGAAGGGAATCTTAATATATTGTCTTATTTTCTAAAAAAAATCGAGGCATCAAATCTATCAGAGATTGTGTCAGGGATATGCGGTATGCATTTTTACGTTCCCTATACCGTGTGTGCAACCGGTTGCAGACACAGTCTAGGAAACATAATGCGCACCGAAGCACTCCGATCCCTATACCGTGTGTGCAACCTGTGCGCATTATTATGGCTTTGCATTGCCCTCCGCTCGCTACGGGGGCTCAGTCAACAAGAACTAACCAAAACTAACCCAAGGCTAACCCAAACTAACCCAGAATTAAGAAAAAAGTTCCCAAGACAGTAGGCGCAATAGTGACTGATACTCAAAATAAATACCTGAGAGTAGATAATAGCTACGGGGGCGCAACCAACAAAAACTAACCCAAGGCATACCCAAAATGAAGAAAAAAACTTTTAAATATTATATTATAATATTAAAATAATAACAAAAACACCGACGGGAATCGAACCCGGGCCTCCGAACTAGAGGTCTAGCATCTTAACTACTGAACCACCAGAGCTATTTGAAACGAATTCGCTGGACCCGAAAGATATGACAGTTGGCGTTGCACACACGGTATAGGGATCGGAGTGCTTCGGTGCGCATCAGGTTTCCTAGACTGTGTCTGCAACCGGTTGCACACACGGTATAAGAAACGTAATAGTATATTAAGTATCAAGAACAGTAAGGACAGTTTACCGATCGACGACAATGTTTGGAGATCGGTAAACTCCTTACTGTTCGAGATGCTTATACTATTTTTTGTACGCCCATTATGAACACAACGACATTGACTAAGCAAATATCTTGAAAATGGTAAAAATTGTGTTTTGATTTCTGCCCTGTAGATCCACTAAACCTTAAGTGGGTTCTGTTGTTACTATGGATATAATTATATATACTTTACTCACCGTTCAGCTGAACGCGGTAAGTAAATTACTTACCGTCGCGTTTTTGCTTAGTAACCAGTAAACTTAACCCACCGTTCTAAAACCAAGCACGGTAAACAATCCGAAATAGCATGGGCGTACAAAAAATGCATAAGGTATGGACGAAACAAGGCAGTTGGTTATGGAATAGCTCAGAGAACTTTAAATCAATACGGATACCACTATTTTAAAATTAAGCCAGTTCAACAATTAACAACGAAAAAAGGGAAGACATCGATTTGTTAGAATTGTAAGAGGACGTTTTAATCAAGATCCAATTTATTTTAATAAAATATTGTGGACCGATGAGGCGATATTTACCACTGCCGGTATTTGTAATAGGAAAAACTGTCATATTTGGTGCGATCAAAATCCACAAATTGTTGTGTGGGACTTTCGGAAAAAGACAAACACTTTATCAATGAACTATTTTGTATTTGTACACGTGAGTGGGTCCAAATAGGACCCTCCACTCAATGAACTATCAATTCAAAGACGCAAAATATAATTTGGCAACAAGACGAAGTACCTGCTCCATCATTATCAGTAAGACTTTCGTCATCAACAAGCTACTAGCCCGCGAACTGCCCAGATTTAATAACGACCATGGATACCTTCTTTTGAGGATATTTGAAAATTACAGTATACCGGGTATCAACGAAATCGTTTAACAGCGCACCATTCAAATGTTTTTTTAAGGAGAAATTTTAAATTTTAGCTAAAGATATGGTTTATGAAAACTCAGATTTTCCACTAAAAAACAAATGAATATCACTTCCGGTTTGACTGGAAGTGGGCACGAGGCAAGAATTTCAATTACAACTCTGCAAATAGTTTTACATATTTGAATAGAGCTTGAAATTCCCTTTTTAGCGATGTATCACAAGTTGTAATTTTTTTTTTAATGGCGACGTAGAGGGCATTTATTCCAAATTCAATATGGCGGCATTTTGACATCACCAATGGATTTTTTGTCAACGCCATCTTTAAAAAGAATGGCCACTTGTGATACATCGTTCAAAAGGGAATTTCGAGCTCTATCCAAATGTGTTAAAATATGTTCAGGGTTCTATTCAAAATTTCGAGAAAAATTGACATACATTTTGACATTCTAAGGAAAAACTAAAAATGCTTCAATTTTATAACAAATATCTAGAATTTCCAACCGTGAGAAAAATCTGCATGAAAACCTATCTTGTCTTCTATATCAACGGTCAGTTTGACAAAAACTCCATTGGTGATGTCAAAATGCCGCCATATTTAATTTGGGATAAATGCCCTCTACGCCTCCATTTTGAAAAAAAAATGGCAACTTGTGATACATCGTTAAAAAGGGAATTTCATGCTCTATTCAAATATGTAAAAATATATGCAAGGTTGTATTTGAAATTCTTGCCTCATGCTCACTTCGGGTCAAACCGGAAGTGATATTCATTTGTTTTTTAGTGGAAAATCTGAATTTTCATAAACCATATTTTCAATCAAAGTTTCAAATTTCTCCTTAAAAACATTTGAATGGTGCATTGTTAAACGATTTCGTTGACACCCGGTATAGAGAAAGAAGTAACAATATTGAAGATATTCACGGAAAAATTGTCGAAGCAATAAGAAATTTAAATGAAAATGAGAACGACGCAATTACAAATGTACTGGAATGCCAGAGAAGAATTTACGAGAAATGTGACGAGGGTAATCGGGGGCATGCAGACCATTTAATTTAGGCAAGAAATTAAACGTTTAATTTTTTTTTCTGGTTTATGGTTTATTATAAGTTTTAATTACCTGGGTATGTTAGTTCCAGATTTAGTAAACAGAATTTAAAAACTATGTTATAGCTCATTTTGTAAAATATTAACAGAAAATAAAGATGCAAGCAATTATATCAAAAGAATCATACTATTTAGTAGTTCTAAAACCATCAATATTTCGAAAACAATTAAGATTTGATGCATGGTATATTATAAAAAAAATATGAGGAATTTAATAGAAAATTCAAAATCATTAAAAAATATACATTTAAAAGAAAAAGTTGTGTGCGTTGCGTTTTTGAAACACCATGTATACATTAAAACAAAAGCATATTGTTACGGCTAACCTAACAACCGTCCGAACGTTTTTGTGCTACCCTATAGAACTAGCCGCCGTGCCGCTCGCTTCTTTGTCTGTATGACTCATCGCCCGGCCGGTCGCGAAGATTCAGGATCGCTGGAATTATCTCGATGGCCTCGTCGAGATCATATAGAGTGGCCTCGGAATACTTCCCGAATATTCGTGATATATTTAAGATTATATATAAGCAGACCTAAGGCGAATGTTAGTCAGTCGGATAGTTAGTTCAGTTAATCATTGAGTGTTGAATAGATATTAGTTGTAAAGCTATAAGAGTAGTTTAGAGTGTTAAATTGTATACAGTGGTGGTGAATAAAGAAAGTATTAGTTGAAAATAGCAAAAGTTGTAATTCTGTTAAGAACCCACGGGAAAAACGTAACAATATGTAAAAACAGATAAAATCTCATCAATTTTTATTTGGAATATTTTTTCTAATTTAAAAAATAATAGGGATATTTTCTAATCTAAAGAGTTATCTGGATCACCCTGTACTTACAACAATATTAAAAAGCCATACTAATAAGAAACAACACAAAAGGGGTTCTAAATCACTACGTTTATTTGAATGATTTCAAGCGTGCTTGGAAATGAAACTGCTTCAAATCGAATCTCAGTCCGACTGAAAACGACGATATAAACACCTGGAATTCAATTTAATTCGATTCACTAATAGTTTTTTATTGTCAGAATGGAGTTCTCACTGACAAAGCTGTACAGAAGGATTTTAATAATCGCATCAAAAAACATTCAAAGACACATTATCATAACATATAAAAGCAAAGCTATCGTGAAACATGGTAACAAATCTCGAAGCAACCCACTAACAAATTGAATATTTCATATTCAAATTGTAATATGTAACATACATCAGACTGAGAACAACTATCAACTTAAGCGACAAAAATGTTTTAAAATTATCTTGTCGAAACAATATTTGTGAGATGACAATAAAATAATGATTAAACTATAATAGATGGATACAATTTTATGAAATAAAACATTTCCAGCGTACGTTATTAATATCCAAACAAAATTGAAAACCTAAACTCACTGTAAGTAAAAAAAAAATACAATTACCAAAATAAGACACTTAAATTTCTAAAAGTAATAATCTGCAATTTTATCTGTTGTCATAGAAAATAGAATTAAAACACGAAACAAAAAACAGCAAATAAAATAAGATTATTACTTTACTAATAATTAAAATCTTCCTGAAAAAATGTGTCAATTCCCTAAGACCGGCGCTGGACAAGGAAGAGTTTCAGAGATCTTTTAAAATGTTAGTTTCACTCAAAATGCTTTATTATCGGAACAAAGAAACTCATCCTAACAGAAATACATCATACGTGTGATCATTGAAATTGAGCAAAGTGAATCAATGTCCGAACAATTCACAATAAAACCAAACCTGAAAAAGCCATGTCGCTGTAAAATGAGGCACAATTGTAAAAACAGTAAAAAAAACAGTTAGTATTAAGAAACAAAAGCAAAAATAAAAAAAGAAGAAAATATAACCAGATTCAAAACTTTTCGTCAATATATTCTGTTAGGTCATAATTGGCCTTCACAGCCAATAATTTTTTACTTTAGACTTGTATATTTGCCTTACACCAAGAGGTAGGTGGTTAAATAACTGCTGATCACCGTAAACAATCGAGTTCAGCACTGATTAAGTTATTGCAATTAGGAGAGATATATTGTGATATTGTCAGGTCTTATAAGAAGAATCAGAGTTTAGGCGAGTTGAATCCCTAAATTTTTCAAATCAAATCAAATTAATATATTACGTGCCAACATACACAATGGTATTTACACATATCAGAAAAATGCTCCAAGTCTCATATTCTAATAAAATCATAACACTAAAATATACTACTGCAATATCAGACACATACTGTATACTAAACAATACCAAAACACTAAGTAATATGACTTTTAATAAAAAATAACAAAATAACGCTACAGGTAGCACGATAAAATACTATGCAGTAAAACTACAATCAAACAATATTAAAAATCTATACTAAAATCAAAAGGTAATACTAGATGATAAAAACTCATTAGTACTATAAAAGACATAGGCTGTCAGAACCCTCTTAACATTCGTTCTGAATACATTGAGTGGCAATACCCTCATGTGAGCTGGTATTTTATTAAAAAAGGGCATTGCAAGACACCCCGGTCCGTCCATGCACCTCTCCAGCGGATGATAGCTTGGTATAAGATCACGCCTGTGTCTGGTATTGTAGGGATGCTGCCCCTCATGAGCCGTATATAAACAGGGAGGGGAGTGTCATTATATTAAGACTGATGAATGCATTTCTGCAATCTTCCCTATATGATAGACCTGCAATTATCCTAACAGCTCTTCGCTGTAGGCAAAAGACATCTTTGGCACCAGCGCTATACCTCAAGCTATAACAGCATATGAGATGTGTGCATGGCACAACGAAAAATAAGCCTGGCTTAATATCTCAAAGGAAGCACAGATTGACAAGCCCCGGAGCAGGAAGATGTTAGATCCTAGCTTTCTCATACACGCTAGTGCGTGTACGTCCCAGCACGTCCCAGCGCAGTTTTGTGTCAAGATGTACTCCTAGAAATTTAACACTAGTCGGGGCCCGCTCCTGATAAGGGAGCTCCCGGGCCGCGAAAACCAGGGACTGTGTTTTTGATGTGTTGAGAACCATTTTTCGGACCTCTACAGTGCCTGGCCCGAGCCCGCCAGAGCTTCCGACAATTCCTTTTTATGGCAGCAGATTGTGGTGTTGTCAGCGAAAAGAGTAAAGTGTGCCTGTGAGTCAGTCTGGGGTAGATCATTGATGTAGATTAGGAACAGTAAGGACCCCAGAACAGAAACCTGTTGCACCCCGACATCGATCTCTCCCCTATCTGACGACACCTCAGCCACGCGTACCACTTGGTGTCTCTCCGACAGATAGCTGGTTATCATACCAATGCTAGTCATTAAAGTTATACTTTCTCAGCTTGCCCAGTAGAATCCCGTGGTCGACACAGTCGAATGCCCTACTCAGGTCACAGAAACGGGCCGACAGGAAACCGGAGCCCTCAAATGTATTCCCGAGCCCAGGTCCAGTATGCCCAGCGATGTGCTGTGCTCCCTACGAAAACCAAACTGCTGAGCATAGAACAGCTGATTTCACTCAAAGAAACTGGCAATCCTAGAAGCAAGGCATTTCTCGAATATTTTCGAGAAGACAGGCAGCAAGGAGATGGGCCTGTAATTTGATATGTCACCAGTGTCACCCTTCTTGTAAAACAGATTTTTTTGATCGTTTCGAATATTTGCAAGAGGATAAGTGTCTGTAGAAATCTGTGTTTGCAGATCTTTTGCTATATTCAAAAAGTAAGTATTAAATTGATCTGGTGTAATGTCGGCTTGCACATATTTTTTAGAGACTCCTCTATACTCGTTAAGGTCACTCCACATTGCCTTAATTGGATTGGAAGAGTTTTTGATGTGGAAACATCTTTAGATGCGCTCAGCACTTTCTTTTGTGGGGGTTTAATGAGACCGATCCGTCACGCGTCACGCTCAGATATGTAACGTAACGCTGGCATGTTCCCGTATAGGTAGACAACCGAAATTTTCAGGGGATGCAGCCGGGGTAAAAAGAAGATCCTGGACGAAAACGGGACCTCGTACACAAAAAAATCAAACACAAAATCCGTTTGCATCACACCACTTCTTAATCAACTTCAAATCATTATTGACCACATTACCGAGTGCATTGGAATCTCTCCCATTCCAAAGAATATTCAAATCCGTAAAGTTACTCACATAAACCAGAACAAAACTGATCCCAACCCTGAACCCTGTGGTACATCAAAAATTACACCAAATCGCCAAATCTAACAGACGGTACCCGCCCGGACAGATAGACAGAAACCAATTGACACCGTCAGGCTTAAATTAATATTTCTCCAGCTTCTACGGCAGAATTCTGTGACTAACACAGTCAAAAGCCTTCAATAAATCACAGAACACTGCCGCTGCTACATCTACGTCATTCAAAAACATACACAGCATCTCCAAAAATACAAATATGGAATCATTAGTGCCCCTGTCAGATCGAAACCCAAATTGTTTGGGTTTCAAAACACCATAGCTTTCCATAAATATGCCAATTCTTTCTACCTCGCACCAGCTTTTCTATCACCTTTGCAAGAGTAGGTCAAAGCGCGATCGGCCTATGGGACTATCCTCATCACCCCCCTGTATAATGGAATAACATTCGCTACCTTCAAATATCTAGGAGAGATGCCAGTAGTAAGCTTCTGCCAATATAGCAACAGGAATATCCTGATGGAAATCGCATTCCACCAGGAAGCATTACTTTTTATGCCGGCAAATGTTTCCTTGAGCTCTCGAACATTGGTTGGTGTAAAGAAAAACAAATCGCGTACCAATACATGCTGCGCGAATTTAGAAAAAATCAGCATTGCTCTTTATTTTACTTGAGATGTTCGCAGCTACAATGCAATAAAAGTCATAAGTCATTCAATTTATTAGCCATTAATTTTGAACCAATTTGAACGCTCTTACTTTTGGTTTGACTTCGAAGTTCATTAGCAATTGCTCAGGCTTCTCTTTGCTTATTGCTACCTAGAAAAATCAATTCTATTTCCGTAATACATCTACTCTGCTATTCTTAAAATCTTTCCATACGCTTTCTATATTTATTAAAATATGCAACGAAAAACTGACTGTAATAATGAAACTTTCTGATATAATCAAGTGACCGTACGTTTTTAGCCAAGATCCTCAATCCCTCCATAATACAGGGCTTCCATAGTCGCCGTTTGATATTTTTAGTGGAAAAGATATTTTGAAAATATCATACAGCATGCCATGAAAAGATTCCAAACTTATCCCGGAAAACAGCACACTTCGCCAATCCGCCGCAGCGCAATTGCAAGAACCTACAATATACAACCTCCGTGTTCTTCTTGCCCGCCTCATTATTTTATTTTCAATTGAAAAAGTACATACTACCGCCTCATGATCTGACACACCTGAGCTCACCACATTTACACTGACATTTGTTCATAAATATTCAATGTTAACAATGATGTGTACATGATCTCCTTAACAAGTGCTCCGTAAATATTATCAAATTCGAGTGGTTTTTAGTGAAAAAGTAAAGCGATGTATAGCATGATTTTAATCAGTAAGTTGAACTCTCTACAGTATCAAAATAAAATTATGTAGTATATCATGTATTAGTCAAAATCAAGGAAATTCCAGTAGATAAAATCAATAAAGACATATTTATATTAAGATTTTGCACGAGAATCCGATAAGGAGTTTGTGTTTATATTTTGTAAAGGTCAAAAGAAAAAAAAATAACGATATTGGAATAAAATCAGTGACCACTAACCGGGGGCAGGACCGTACTAGAAAACATGGAAAATGTTGCAAAAATAAAAAGTATAATGATATGGTTTGCGTTACATGTTCAAATGTATATCATCCCAGCTGTTTGGCAAGGAGAGCCTACTATAAAATTATACAGCAACAAGATAATAATATATTGCTCAAAGCAGTGTGAGCTAGAATCTATAGATCTAGATAAAATACGAAATAATTCTTAAACTAAAAGATGAAATGAAAAAAACTACATCTTGGAGAAATTTCTAAATTGAAAGACGAATTAAAAAATCAAAGGAGGGATAGAAAAGAATCGCAAAGCGGAAAGGACGTAGACCTAAACACATATAAACAGAACAAACAGCTAAAAAAAATAAAAGAAGAATTATCTGACTTGCAACAACAACGAGGGGTGCTAGAGGAAAAAGTGTCTAATGCTGAAAAGGAGTGCTGCAAATTTAAAGAAAGAGCGGAGGATATGAAACAACTAAACACGGAAATGCTAACTTCTATTAAGACGCTAGAGGCAGAAAAACAAACGTACAGCCAGGAAATCCTAATTACCTTACAATTGATTGCCTTTTTCTCCACTATTGTTTCTTATGATGGAGCCTTTTCGGCTCTGGCTCCGATAGCTTTTTACTGTTATTTGCATTTACTAACCATTTTCATTTTTAGATTTGTTAGTTCTTGACGACGGGGGCAGATTTGATCCTCGAAACGTCGACTGTTCCAGTTTTCTTTAGTTTTTTCAGCTTCGTAAGGATCACTAAACTAGCACTTGTGCTGTTTACACCCTGGAGCCAGGGCCGAAAAGGCTCCATCATAATAATATAAGAAACAGAAGTGGAGAAAAAGGCGATCAATTATAAGGTAAACATGAATCCTCCACAACTATATAGAACATATCTACATCAAAGGAAATGCTAAGTTAAAAAAAAAAACAAGTTTCTGGAAATATGGGTGTGGACAAACCGAAATATGGGGGCAATCACAAGAATGATACGTAAAAAGAAATGAAATTCTTATTTTAGGTGATGGATTAGCTCAGAACTGTAGGAGTATTTTTACAAAGAATTATTATGTGGTTGTAATAGGAGGAATGGCGAATCTATTAAATGACATCAGAGTCGAAGAAGAAGAAACTATTAAAAAATTCGAAGAGGTCTGTAATTGTACAAATTTGGTTATTTTTTCAGTCCCATTGTGGGAAAATAATTTCATTAATGAACACAATAAAATGATCTTCCAAAGGATACTAAAACAGAGTTTTATCCACAATACCGAAACAGAATTTT